>VDFB02345871.1:0-32135 GCA_007258455.2 Sequoia sempervirens | reverse complement strand
GAACTTTGATCCTCTTCCCAGATAAGTTCTCTACCCGAGCTTTAAACTCTTTGAACCTCTCAAGTACTTCCTTAGATTCTTTAGATTTCAAGAAACAAATTCAAGTCTTTCTAGAGTAGTCATCAATGAAAATAATGTAATACAAGAAACCACTCAAAGAAGCAACAAACATTGGACCACATAAATCAGAATGAATAAGATCTAGAATACATTTAGATCTACTTTCACTACTGTGAAATGGACCTTTAGTATTCTTACCCAATGCGCAACCTCTGCAAGTGCCTTCATGCTCCTAGTTGAGTTTAGGAAGGCCCATGACTATCTTCTCCATGGTTGGTAGTGCTCGAAAGTGAAGGTGAGCAAGTCTTCTATGCCAAAGTCCACACGAACTTGATGAATTATGCAACAAAGCCTGAAGTGGAAAAGTGCAAAGTCTGTAGAGACTCTCATGTCAAACTCCAATCACCTGAGCAGTCTTGATATTTGAGTTCTTTGGCCATGCAAGAAATTTTCCTTCTAAGAATGCAACTTGGTACCCCTTGTCTTCCAAGGCTAAGATAGAGACAAGGTGTCGCTTAATACTAGGAACAAATAGAACATCACTCAATTGTAAGGAGATGCCAAAATCTAGGTTAAGAGAGGAGGTCCCAACTCCTTTCATAGAATAACTTACATCATCACCAATAATGACTTGAACACTAGAATATCTCTCCACCAAATTAGATAGATGCTCTCTAAATCTAGTGATGTGGCGAGAGGCACCACTATCAATCAACCAAGTACTGTTGTTTGTAGGCACATTGCTAGATAAAGCATAATAGAATAGAAAACCACTTGATTCCTTCTATGGAGAGATCTCACCCACATCTGCAATTGAAGCCTGTTGCTTAGGTCGGGTTGGACAATCCTTTGCATAGTGACCAAACTTGTCACATCTAAAGCATTGGATGTGGGAGAGGTCCTTCTTCTTAGATGCAGGGGCACCATCTGATCCTTTATCTCTATTCCTCTTGAAGTAGCCTTTATTCCCTTCTTTTCCTTTCTTCTTCGAGGATTGAGTGGCAAGAACATGAATTTCTTCATTTGTAGAGCTTTGACCAATGCCTCTCGCAACCAACCTTGATTCTTCTTGAATACAATCCACCCTCAACCGATCAAACTTAGGAAGTTTTGATCTCCCACTGATTCCTTGAATGAATGGATCCCAAGATTGAAGAAGACCATTGAGAGCCAACATAGCCAAATCCTTTCATCCACCAAATGCCCAATGGTAGAGAGCTGATCTCTCAACTCTATGATCTTCATGAAGAAGGAGATGAAAAATTCTCCTTTCGCCATCTTGATATGATGAAGTTGTTGCTTTAATGCAAGAGCTTGACTTTTGTTGTTGATCTCATACATCTCCTCCAAGGTCTTGAACATGTCTCTTGCTGATTTCAACTTGGAGCTGATTGGCACAATGTGGTCTTTCACAGAATCAACCAACATCTTTTTCACCTTAGTGCCATTCCTCTTCCATTGTGACTTCTCATTCTCATCGGTTGGTTCAGGAACTTTTCCCTCCATGAACTCAACTAACTCATTTTCTTCCAAAGCGAGCATGACTCTAAACTTCTAAGATGTGAAGTTTGATGCGCCCTTAAGTCTATCTTCGATCTTGAGCCCATTCACCATCTTGATGATAAGATAGATGCAATCAAGGATGAGAATAAGAATAGAGGATAACGCTGCTTGAAGAAATCTGATCACGATCTTTCTTATACCCGCTCTAATACCATGTTATTTTTTATGATCAGATTAGATATGCAGATTTTAATTCAAAATCAGACACAATAACACAATATATACCCTGGGAAAACCCTCCACTTGAGGGAGAAAAACCCAACAACAATATATCACTTATATATTGAATATAGAACAATCATCTCCTTTACAATGAGGCCAATTAAGAGGCCAAGTAATCACACCACAATCTGATGCTAACACATAAATAATATAATGCTTCTTGCTGATAAACTCAGCCTCCTTCAATGCTACGATCGACCTCCTTCAATATATATAGAACCACACTTGAAGTATATCACCCTTGATACTCACAAACAATGCAATGAATGAACTCACACAATGAGGAATGAATAAGATAATCGATGAATGAATGATCAACCAACATCATATATATATACAAATAAGAAGGAAGAGACGCATCTCCCCAATCTTCATGTCGGCCTTCACAAGAGTCGTGTCTTCTAGAAAATATGAAGTCGACCTCTCAAGCATCGTATCTCTTCAAGGAAGCGAAATAAATCAAGTTGGCCTCATAGATAATATTTAAATATTAATTTGTGTGATGATGAAGCGCCTCTTCATCAACCGTTGCCTTTCAAATTAAATAGCCGTTTAGGCTATCATTTAATTTGATCTTCAATAGAACGATCTGGGTTGAAAGTAGAAGCCCGACACTGCCATGTAACATCAACAACTCTTGATCTTGATACTATTCCAACATTTCAGCGACCAAGGAAAGGTTTTAGAGAAGATAAACCATTTCAGAAAAGTGATAACCAACATAAGTCCACACCTCCTAAGTTGGACTTTGATACAAGGAATGAGCTAAGGAGGAAGAAACTTTGCTTCACTTGCACGGAACCATGGGAACTAGGACATAAATGCCTTGGGAAAGGAAAAGTACACTACATTGAGGTCACTCTTGACCTTGAAGATGATGAAGTCCAAGACACACTTTGGAGAGTGATCCCGAGGAGCCACAGTTGGAGCTAGATGCTAAGGCACAAGGTACTATTGCTTTTCTTTCAGTTGTCCCTAAGTATCGCCCCTTTTTCTTGAGGGGAATTGTGAGGGGGAAACAAGTCTCATGTTTAGTAGATAGTGGTGCAACACATAGTTTCATTGATGAAGGTTTTGTGACTAAGGGAGGATTGCAAGTAGAGGAGTTTTTTGGATTCAATGTCATGTTGGTGGACGGGTTCAAGATGAGTTGCACTAGGAAGATACCCCAATTGGGCATTCAATTGGATGATTATTCATTGGTTGGTGAATTCTATGTAGTCAACATTGGTGGACTAACTTTGTGTTAGGAATCCAATGGTTACAATCACTTGGTCAATATGTTCAGGACTTCCAAAGGAGGGAGTTAGTGTTCACATCAAAGGGGAAAAAAATAGTGTCGAGAGCTATCAATAATGATCTACCAAAGGGAATGGAAACCAAGAGGATGGAGATGCATGTCAACCTTATCATAACTAGAGAGACATGCAACTTTCAGCTAGATACACCTCTTGGATCAGCACTTGGCGATGGACAACTAACAAAGGATGACTTGATTGAGTTGCTTGAAGGCACTACAAAGAGACCTGTGATGAAAGTTTTGATTTTCCACTTTATGATAGCATCCATATTTCTATGTATAACCATGAGATAGCAACTGTGTCACATGAGGGGTCCCCCAATGTTAGCACTCAAGATGTGAAGGTAAAAAATGAGGAATGTAGGGTGGATCCAAGCCACAAAAGTTTTGATTTTTCATATCATACTATGAAAGATGTGGAAAGGACACAAGATGTGTAATGGGTCGCTGCAAAGAGCGAGGAGAGCAAAGATGTCTGCCCAAGCAAAACAACACTTGCAAGAGGTCAAGGAACGTTGTAACCAGTTAGATCAAGCAAGGAGGTAAATAGAGTCACACCTTAGATCTCTATTTCTTCCAAGTGAAGAATGCTTAGTGGGGGAGCAAGCAAAGGAAAAGTCTCTTGAAGAGAGCAAGCTAGAAGAATATGCATATTTGGGTGGACAAGTGGAAAGGTATGATTCAAATTTGAGCACACACTTAGTAGATCAGCCACTAGTGCAAGATATTCACATGGAGAGGGAGGCATAAGTGATTCAGTTTGTGTTGGTTCATTGATCTCTTTTAAAGATGAAGAGTTGGTTAATGATGAAGTGCATCATATTGATTCTTTGGTAGCATTGGAGGTTGCCCTATTTCAAAGATTTGTGATGCATACCATAGAGGCACTTGCCTTATTTGGGCATATTTGGGAGGTGAAGTTGCACTTTGACATAAGGTATGGAGGTACTGATATAATGTTTGGTTTTGAGTTACTAATGCTTGCATTCCAGTTGGATTATGTCATAGGGATTGGGAGAAAGCATGAGGATCTTGGCCTTCCTACCCTAGTTCATGAGGATCCACTCCATACTTTGCTAGGCAATGGTTGTTTTTACTTATTGCACATAGATATCCTACATGCCTCTTGGAGGACAACAATTGTTTGGGTATTTTGGAGAGGTTTGGATCATCACTCCATCATTGGTGAATGGCGTATGAATGATACTCTATCATTACATGACATTGGTAATGATACAAGTGCATTCACTTGGGTCTGATTTTCAGTTGGGAGCTTGTTGTTCTGATTTATATCAGCAACATAGGTGGGGCTGATACGTTCTCCTATGCACCTACAAGGAGCATCTTTCACATTCGTGAGGAATCCTTCGAAGTTGGAGAGTTGGTTGGTGTTGATGGTTCCTTGAGGTACATCTATCTCCTCAATTTTGATAAATATGGTAGTGTGATGATATGAGATCTAGGTGGTGGTATGCTTGTCATTGCTTGAGGACAAACAATTTTAGGAAGGGAGGATTGTATTGTCCCTTCTCAAGGCGAACAAGGAAAAATTAAGCGAAAAAAATATTTTATTATTTTTGAATTTCAGAGCCTTGGAAAAATAGAAAAATGTACTTTTGGCTTTAAATAATTTTTTTTGGTGTGGAAATGATGGAAAAAGGGTTCAATTGATTTACCATGAATCTTAGAGGAAGCAAAATATTTTTTATTTTTTTATTTGGACTTTGGGCGATCCCTTTTGGAGAAATAAGGAGAAAAAATAATAAAGAAAATAAAATCAAAATCAAAAGAAAAGTTGGTGCCCAAAAAGGAGGAATATAAAATAAATTAAAAGCAATTTTAAAATGCAAAATTGGCACCCAAGTTGGGTTGGCCAGTTAGGGAGTCATAAGAGAGGATTGATATAAATACAAGGTCATTTGGAGGCTTTTGGATATCATTCATATTGTTGATTTTGGTTCCAACTCAACAATATCTTATGTGGTTGTGAACAAGTGTCAAATTATTATTGCATTGTGTTATTCCACATCAAAGTTTGCTTATGAAGTCTTTTTATAAAACCACAAGCTAATGGTATCATGCCATGTGTTTTTAAGTTAGGAATCATACCTACCATTTCTTATAGTGTTGTGTTGTCCCCACACTAAGTTGAAAATTTATGATTGGTTTTTTAATTCTTATGTGTGCACTTCATGGAGTAAGTGCAAAACTCTTATTAGCTTGGGACATCTAGAAAAATTATATTGCATCACATAGCTTGTTTACATTACAATTTTGAATGTGGACCCCAACTTCACTCTTGTGATGCACAATGACTTTTTTTCTTTTGGGAGGAATTTTTGATGTGGTTTCTATTTTGGTAGTACTATATGTGGTGGAAAAAAAATCTTAGATTATTATTGTATTGCAGAGGCTCTTTGCATTGTAATTTTGAATGCAGTTCCCATTTTTGTATGTACAATGTGTGATAGGAAATAAAGGTGAAATATTAGTACATATAATGTCTTAGTTGTCAATATGCATAGAAAAATCCCATCATATTATTGGGCCACATATTAGTCACCCCAAAAATGGAGTATTCCTATTGGTTGCAACTACAACATGTATCTCTAATGGATCTAGGTGCAAAAGGAGCATAAATTTGATTCTTTGGCTCTTTACATCACAATTTTAAAGAAATGTACTCAACACAATACTATGATGTATGGTAGCCATTGATCTTCTTCACTTAAAGACATCAATAACAAAAATTCAAGAAAAACTTGAATGAGTTAATGATCACATCATTTTTTTAAAGTACATAATAGTGTGTTAAAAGAACATTTAACATGCCACACCATTCCTACACAAATAGAGCACCATTACTGATCCATTGAGGCCTTGCAATTGTTTGATCAACTTTTTTTGCTCAAAACAAAAATTTCAACATAAAGGAATATATCCCCATATGCAACAATGAAAGAGGGAAACAACCCATGCAACCATTAATGTAGCACTGTCTTCATGACCTCCATTCCAACATATCTCATAATATTTTCCTTAGTGATTGATGGAAGAGGTTGGCTATTTTTTAATGGTTAATCTTGTGCCAAGTGTCTCCCATCTATGTGGACTATCTTTGTAATCTTTTCTCTATAAGGGATGAAAAATTTCATTTGTAAAGAGGTTGGAATAGAGGGAGAAAAAGTTTTTGTACCACACACCACACTTGTTTGAAGAAATATTAGCGATTTAGTGTTTTCTAGATCCAATTTGTTTTGATACTTATTCTTGGTTGCATGATATGAATGAATGCTTCTACAATTGTCTCCTTTTTTATGTTATTTTTCTTTGAGATCTCATACACATTTATTGTTTTAAATTACCAATTTGTGTTAGTTTATATTCAAGGATTAAATTGTAAATATTTCATGAGTGGTAATGAGGAACATAATATTCACAATGAATTAGTAAGTAGAGCTATATTTGGTCAAGCCACAAACCACATGTTCTATCATTATAAGACAATGATATATGTTTTGAACCACACGAAACATTGCTATCAATGCAAATTAGAGGTATATTTGATGACTATGTGTTTCCTTGAATAGGAACTAGTTAGTTGGTAGAAACCCTCCCAACCCACTCAGACTTAAAGAGTGAAAATAATTAGATAAATACTTTATTTTTATAATATATGTTCATGCCCTAACAATGTGCAATACTTTAAGAATCCTTTCCATGTATGCATGAATATTTAATATGCTTTATACTATGCATAATGTAGGAAATTTGACTCCGACAAAATGAAAGCTAGGTTCCTTTGAGAGTAAATTTCACTAATTACATTCAAATAAAATTAACTATCTAAAATGCTTGAAGACAACGATGTAGTGAAAATTACTAAACATAGGTAAATAAAGATAACATTTTGACAAAAAAAGTAGACATTGAAGAACCCAAAGTCTGAAGGAGAAAGTAATTGGCTAGGATGCTAGCATGTCATGTGGATGTTCGTGTGTAGCCTATTGTCTTGTACAAACCCTAAGCAAAAAGTGCCCATAAAACATGAAAAATATAACTTAGTTGTTCACCTTAATTGCAAAACCTAGAAACTAGAAAACACCAACAAATACTATACAACATAATATAAATAAATAAATTGAGATTTAAATGATTTAAATAAATAACAAAAGTGAATTTATAATTTAGCATTTGCAAACCTTAGTGAGGTTGAATGCTCTCTAAATACCTATACACACAAAGAAGAGGAATTTTTTTTGGGGTTGTTTGGGGACTTGCCCCAGTCAAATCCCCGGTTTAGTGTCTCCACCTCCATAACAGCCAAGATAGATGGATATAGAGAGAAATATTATGTGTTGTTATTTTAAGTGTGTCTAGAAGTAAGAACAATGATAAAATAAAATGAATTGATAAGGGATGTGATAATCCCAAGGTGCCCAAGGTGCACAATAAAAAGAACAATGTTACTTACAAGGCTTGATAAAACCAAAGAGAAAGAGAGTTGATGAGAGAATGTTGTAAAAAAATTGAGTGTTGTAGAGAGTTGGATGTGAGCTTGAGAGTGCAAAAAAGCCAAGAAAGCCCATAGAGTTTTTCCAAAATGATAGATTGAAAAAGAGAGAGAAGAGGGAAGAGAAGGATTTTGATGTGCCGTTTGGATGAATCCCAAGTCATTTTTGCTAACTTGGGAAGGTGACAAGTGGAGAAATGCTCAAAAATAAATTTTAAATGACAAATTATTGCGGGATGCTACTAGGCGCTAGTGTCCAAACAATTTACACTTAGAAAATGACAAGAGACAAGAAAAATATAAGGTAAACACAAAAGTGGCATGAAAATGTGACCCTGAAAGAGAAGACCTAAGAACCTTGAGAAGGAAAAATGTTGATGCAAGGGTTGAAATGAGCCTATATAAACACTAAAGGAATGTACACTAGAGTGGACATGAAAGATAGTGTGAAATTGCAAGGGTATGCAATTTTTGACACTACACTATGATAAACCTATTACATTCACATAGAACTTAGGGAGCTCTAACAATAATACCCCCTAGGTCCTATAGAGCCTAGAGTGTAAAAGAGAAAAAAATATTCTCTCATTTTTTGGTCATCCTCCCAAAAAAGTTGAGCATAGAAACTTAAACCTTCTTATAGACTTAATCGTTCATGTTGGAGAACCAACATGAATGATTAAGTCCCTTCCCCTCACCTGACATACATGTCCCAATATGACTATCCCTCAAAACATAACACCGATATACCTCCCACCATTTTTATTTTATGCTTATCCAATACTTTGTTGTAAAAATGGGAGGATATATGTCTTGACTAGAGCCATATTTTTCTTAGCACTAGCTTTGGGACCAAAATCAAGATTCTTGCTAAACCAATTGTCTAATTGTTACAATTTCCTTATATTTATTTTATTTACATATGCAATATATACTTATTTGATTTGTATGATTAATCATGTCAAAAGGTGTAACTCTACAATTGCAACAGCGCTTATAAGTAATCAACAAATCCCTAAAATAAAAAAAACAACTCCGCCTTTATTTCATCCCCAAATTTCGTTATTCTTATTTTTCCAATCTGAAACTACATCTTCCAAACGGAATGTTTCCATATGCGAGAATAAGTACAAATGATTGTTGTTTTTTACATCTGCAAGTTCAATCGACAAGTTTCCATTGATTTTTGGAACGATGTTTGGTAGAATTTTTGCTTATAACTATACATGCAGTCTTTCCACCATGAAATTTTATGTCCAGCTCAGAAGATTGCCTTCCAAATTCACTCTCTTCAAGCTTTCCAGAGCTGCATCAGCGTGGGGTTTTACCAGACGTCTGCGTTTGCACCACGAATTGTATTTTCCATTGCATTTTAACTTTGTCCAAATTAATAGCATTTTACATTTTCAATAAGTGTTTTTAGATTGATTCATTTGAAGCTTTTGTTTTTATTTAAGAGGTAATTGTTCCATTTGTGTGCCTTTTCATGATTCTGTGCTATTTGTCTTGAAATGCACCAGTGGTTTGTGAAAAAATGTTCCAGAGGGAATTCTTTTATATGTTTGCTTTTTAATTATATTTTATTTGCCATAAAATAAATCAATTGTTTGTGAAAAGATACATCTCTATGGTTTTTTTTTCATATATCTGCTATCTTGGCCTTAAGATTATGTGAAAAAAAATTCTTCAAGTATGTCAAACTACTAAAATAGAGGGAATTCTTTGAAATGATTTCATTCTTCCATATGTTTGGATTTTCATATATTTCAGTGATATGCTCCTTTAAATAAATCAGCAGTTTGTAAACAATGTTTCAAAAATGTAACTAGGAGTTTAGAGCTAATTCTTTTATATGTTTTCATTTTGGTGATTATCTGATATTTGTCTTATGAAATGTTGCGAAAACAACACTTTGTGAAAACAGTGATTATTTATATTTGTCTTAAATTTTGGTGAGTATGATCCGAAATGTTGATGTAAAAATTGGCACACAGTTTTAATCCAGAAATCATATTACATTACTACCATGGATTGTGGAAACTTCATGCTTTTAAGTGATTTCATATATTTTTCTTTTTGTTTATTGGCAATATCAGGTAATTTTTCCGAATGACTGATTTTTTTGTTTATCTTATATTTAAATATAACACGGGATTGCAAAACAATACTTTACATATGTCAATATAGAGATAATTCTTCGATATGATTTTCTTTTTATCTTATGATATTTTTCTTTAAAGAATTCAACTATTTTTGAATAAATGCTTCAAATATGTCATTTGAAATGTTTTTAATATATGTATTTCTGCATATTTGCCTTCAAATAAATCTTGTTTTTTTTTTAAATGCTTCAAATATATCATTAGAAGTAATTCTTTCACATAGTTTCCTTGTCTTTGAGCCTTTCAAAACTAGTATATATATCTTCAAAATAATCTATAGCGTTTATGAAAATAAATAAAAAATCATTGCATGATTTATTAGATAGAAAAAACAAAAAATATTGTAATTAAACAATGAAAATAGAATTTTGTGATATTGTCCACTTTTTAATAATTGAAAAAATGAATAAAAAGTCTTGCACTTTTTAAATAATTGAAAAAATCAATAAAAAATCATTGCACATGAAATAGAAAGTGGTTTTTTTAAATTTTCTTTCACGGATTTGCTGACCACCTATATGTCTGTTTTGTAGAGTTACATCACGGATTTGTTGACCACCTATATGTCGTGCTGCTATTGTAGAGTTACCTCTATCGACGTAACTAGAGAGAATGTTCTAACATTAGGATGGAGTAATATAAAAAAAAAATGAAAGAGAACGTGTATTCAATCAAATTAACACCAATCAACATAAATGAAATTAATCATTTAATGTCTCATTTTTAAAACATTTTGAATGTTTAAAACTAATAAAAATTATTTATTTTTCATATTTAATAGGATATTATTGAAATGAAAATATAATTAAGCGGTCTTTGTATTTACAAATTTGAAGCATTCTCTCACAAATAACTAATTTAAAAGAAAATATAGCTCAATTACCTTACTACTAACAAACTTTAAAGATGGTCACTAATTGAAAGGAAAATATAACTCAATTACCTTACTACTAATTTAAAGTTTGTTAGTAGTAAGGTAATTGAGCTATATTTTTCTTTAAATTAGTTATTTGTGAGAGAATGCTTCAAATTTGTAAATTCAAAGACCACCTAATTATATTTCCATTTCAATAATATCATATTAAATAGAATAAATAAATAATTTTTATTAATTTTTAAACATTCAAAATGTTAAAAATGAGACATTAAATGATTAATTTCATTTATGTTGATAGTGTTAATTTGATTGAATGGATTCTTCGTTCTCTTTCATTCTTTTTTTAATATTACTCCATCTTAATGTTAGAACATGCTCTCTAGTTTGAAATATTTGGAGCCCCAATAGGTGATGTCCATTCTTTTTAATATATAGATTTTATTTTTCACTTGCTCATGCAATATGGATGGATAGTGAATAGCAAGCATTCTTCAACATCTTTTCAATCCACTGGATAGAAAAAGGAAATGTCATTCTTTGCACAATGGTAATTTTGAGATCTCACACTTGTGGGGTCTTCGATTTTGATAAAGTGACTTACAAGTTAGTGGGAAACGATCAAGTTTAAGTTATGTTAATAAATAATCTCCTTTTCTTAGTCAAATGTATTCATTTTTGTTTTTTCCAAAATATGAAAGGTTTAGAGTGATTTGGCCTAAAAATATTGTCGAGTCTACAGATGGACTCATATGTAATAATGTGATGGGAATTATGTATATAATTTTGTAATTGTTAGTACTAAGAAATTTAAATCAAAAAGTAAAAATAGAGTAATTTAAGATAGTATTGATTTAAAAAAAAAAAGTGATGGGGATTATGTATATAATTTTGTAATTGTTAGTACTAAGAAATTTAAACCAAAAAGTAAAAATAGAGTAATTTAAGATAGTATTGATTTAAAAAAAATAAAAAAATAAAGTTAAATAATGTAAATAAGATAAAATAATTTTTATATAATTTTAATTACTTAATATTAACAATATTTTTATTCTTATAGTTCATTTCAAACAAATGTATTTAACTTGTTTAAAAAATCAATTTTACTATTTTCTTCAAAATAATTGGCATTTCTCTTTTTAGATCATGACAAATCATGTATGATCAAATAAAAAAGAGAGCAAAATCTCAAGTAGTGAAACTAAAAATGAGATAACAAGTCCATTAGTTCCAAACTTGGGTCAAATGAATTGGAATGGGTTAATGAAAATGCTATACAAAAATTAGCAAGACATATTTCACTATATTCTACATAGATTGTTGAATAAGTGAAACCAACAAGATTGCATGCCAATTTTTCAAAGATGTTGAAGTTGTGGAGATGGAGGAAAATCTACAAAAATTCCATTCTACATACACGAAAAACTTGTCAGATTCTAGGATTTCCTAAGGGAATTAAACTATGATGAGTATTATGGAGAAAGTAATGCTCCTCACATTCTCAAAATATTTCAAAATTATAAGAACTATATGTACAAATGTTAGTGAATGTGTTCGCTTTAAAGTTTAATGTTTCTTAAACTTATACCACCCTTCACTTGGAAATATTATACTTTAAGTTGTTTTGTGATTCTCTTTTCATTGTCCAATCTTTTCAAAGCTTTCTAAACCAAATATAATAGACTACTATTGTTTTGATTATAAGAGAGAAACAAATTTTGAAGGGAACTGAAAACCTTTACAACAAAATGGAAAAAAAACTGCTCAAAGATAAAAACATTGAACCATTAGTAGTAGCCAACAACAAAACAACAACCAAAAAATAGAGAACTAGAAGCAAAAGACAAAAATAGAAAATAACACAAAACATGACACTATTTCATGTTCTTTAAGGTGTTAGCCACCTCAAGTTCCTAGTTACAATACAACTCGACCATGTCCATCAGTTCTTATTTCTCCTCCTCAAAGGTTTTCCTCAGGTTGCCCTTACCTCTTGTACATGGGCCTTTTGTCTCATCTTTTTCGACCTTCTTTCCCTTCCCTTTTGAAGCCTAGTTCTTCTCCATCAGCTTTGCAAAGTAAAGTTGATCTTCCCTTAGTTCACTTATCTTGTGAAAGAGGACCTCCAGGGATTCAACACTATTTTTGACTGAACTATGGCTAACTTGCAAAAGCTTCTTGATGTCTGCATTAATTTCATTAATCTTAACCTCCATTTCAGAGAGGCGTTGCACACATAGGGATTTAAAATCTGTAAAGGAGCACTCTAAATCTGCAAGTCTTTCAATCAAAATATCCGAGGAAGTACCCTTCGACATATTCTCTTTCAGACCCCTGATCTTGATATTCACCCTGTTAAATTCCTGCAATGTCCACTTGGCTAGCTTGAACATTCCAGTAGCCATCGCACGAGCCATGTCCAGAAGCTCAAACATTGAAGTATTATCATCATTAAGGTACGATAATTCCTCAGAGAGAGGATTCACCTTAAGTGGCTCTAGCTTACCAAGACTCAGATTAACCTGTCATCCTCATGCATAGACTTCCCACCAGAAATATCCACATTGGGCAATTGAAAAATAGGGGAGCCATTGATTTCAATAGTAGAATTCACAATACCCTTCTCCTTACCTTGTTCCGTGGTACCCTTCAAATCATCTTTCATACCTTGTTTCTTCAACTTTGCAATATGCTTGGAAGTCCTTCACAAAATTTCCTTGGCTTCCTTATCCCCAGCATCATCAGGCATGTCCTCCTCCTTACGGTCGTTCGCAACAAAATCCTACCCATTAAACACAATATTTCCCTTAGCCTGGGAACCCCCAGACACGACATTAGTGTTATTGCCAGTAGAATGGGACTCTGACTCCTGTAGAACAAGTTTACCCTTGAGGTTCCCCTTCTTTCTCTTCTTAGAAGGGGCCGCCATAGGGGTGGAAGACCCACCCTCGTCCTCTTCCTTCCATTCCTCCTTACCAGCAACACTAGTATCTAAACTAGTCGAGAGGGATTCTTCACTAATAGCCTTCTCCTTACCTTTAATTGTCTTGGCAGGGATAAGGGCTCTCACATACTCCATTATGAGCAATATGAGGCCCTCATGAAGAACAAGAGCACTCTTGGTTTTTAGATGAGCACACAACAACACTTCCAATGAAGAAAAAAGAAAGAAAGGGAACGAGATATATAACCCATGTCTGAAATGATTCAACAAAGTGAAATGGTGACCTAAAATTGCAGTAAACTAACCATCTAGGGTAACATACCACATGATGACCTCTACTACATCCACCCAAATTTTCTTTAGAGATGACTGTTTGTATCCCCAAGAAGGCATCTTGATTAACTTCTCTCATTCATCAGGGTGATCCCACAATACTGGTTTACAATTTTTGGCCAAATTGGACACTGAACTGATTTTTTCTAACTAAATCTTCACTTTCGGGCACCTATAGCAGCTAAACCGTGAGGAATTTGAAATGATGCAAACTAGTGATTTGTGACATTTTTTTTGTAGATTCTAAATATATTTTTTTCAAAAATTTTGGAATTAGATTGCACTTCTTTTTCCATCTCCTTCGAAAACTAGTTTTTTTCAGTAAACACCATTTTTAAGGAGTGACACTCATCGTATAACACAACTTTTTTTCCAAGAATGATAAAATTCTAATTTTTTCAAATTTAGATTTGTAACTACGATATCTAGTGCTTCCAATTGGTTTCATAGTGTTTTATTGAATATTTTTTTCTTAATCAAGTTTCGAAGTCAAACCAATTACAATTCAGACATAGGCAGACTGTATAACACAACTTTTTTTGTATGTATCGAAATTCAATTTTTTTTTGTTGGATCAAGGAATTCAATATTTGGTGCACTCATATTTTTCAATTCTTTTTTGATAATCTTCTATTTTTCCACATGTGCAGAAGAAAGAGCTTGATTTTTGGTGAAAAACCTACATTCACAAGAAATAAAAAATAAATATAATAATAAAATTAAATTTATTTAAAATTATACTTTTTGGGAAGCTTATAATAAGGACTACATACTTACAGAAATAAATTTTAAATGAATTCATTTGATCCCCCAAAAGGTAAATCAAAAGTGATTTTTTATCAACATTTTGATAGGTGTAAAGGAGACTCTTTTATAGGTATGGTTTAAAACTAGTGGGGTTTTATCCAAGGGGGTTTGATCTAAGGTAGTTTGATCAAACCCTCTTCAATTGGAATGCTTTAAATGAAATTTTTAAGTATTAAATCATTATATTTTCTAAAAATATGTGATTTCAGCAAAAAATAGAATCTCCCATAAATTGTAAACTAGCTTTATGGGATCACCCATCACCTTTGAAAAACTGGTCCATGACATCCTCATTACTCTTCCTTTCCTTGAATTTTTTTTGTCCCATCGACGAAAAACCACTAATGGAAGTGATAAACTCCTCATTAATCACAAACTCCTTTCCCCTTACCTGTAGCCTACGATTATGCCAATGGCTGATACAATCTGTTGAAGCCTTAGGATCATGGCCATGTAGCCTTTCCAAGAAAGGCGTGAAATTTCCATGCTCTAAAATCCTCCAAAATTTATGATCCTTTCTCCACATTCCACAAGAATGGGGCTCAATCCTATTGTGGTCACCCTCCATGATCACATTCACCATAAATAGAAGCCCTAGGAGAGATACAACTATTAAAAATCAAACAAGTGAATCAACACCCACAAAGCATGCGGCGACAATGCAAGAAATAATGATATTAACAATCCAGCGAGCGAGCTCAACCGTATCCATCATTTCGTAATAAAAACTTAGCATCCTCGAGAAAGAGGGTACTCCTCCCATGCCTTAAAATCATTAATTCTAATAGCCTCATTAGCAAAGAAATCTTCCAATGAGTTTCCCTCTCTATAGATATGAGTGACATGAGTTTCCTCAAAAGATCTAAGCATCATTATAGCATCCTCGATCAACTGGTCAATTGTCTAGCTTGGCTTCTGAATGCCAAGTAGGCAGTTAATAATGTTAAGTGGATCTCCCTCGACCCAAATCTTGGAGTAGCCCTTGTCCAATGCAAACTTGATACTAATGAATGTAGCCTCGGTTTCCGCACAATGATTGGTCTGATTTCCCAATGGGAGTGCCACCATGCCCAAGAATAGACTACTATTGTTACTTCTATGTAATCAATGATTATTCAATAAATTATTCCAATTCTATTCCAATATTTTCAAATGTTTTCTTTGCTCTAATTTTTTAATTTCTAAATAAAATATAAATAAAAGTATAATATTATTGTTTTTCATATACAATCAATTATTGATTTATCATATAATATTTTTCCCACCATTACTAAAATGTTAAAAAAATCAACTATCTTCATATTTATTGAATGCTCATAATTTTTTTGCTACAAAATAATATATTCTTTTATGATTGTTTGTAACAATTTTAGATGATTTACATTTGTAAATGAATTCTTACAAAGAATTATTATTATTTTAAATATATAATTATTTGAAGAAAAAATATTGACAGACAACATTATATTCAAACTTACAAACAAAAAAATATATTAATTAGACATGTTTTATAACCCTAAAAGTAATAGTAAGTCTTATCCTAATTGAACACTAACCCTAATAAAAAACCTAGTTGAACCCTAACTCCAACCCTTAACCTAATGTTAACACTAGCCCTAACCCTAATTCTAATTGAACCCTTACTCCAACTCCAACCTTAACCCCAATTGCAACCCTAATCCTAACCCTAAAAGTAACTATAATTGAATCTTGACTCCAACCCTAACCATCATGTTAAACCTAACCCTAACCTTAACTCTAACCCTAACCCCAACCCTGACCTTAACCCTAAGCCTAACCACAACCCTAACCTTAACTATAATCGTAACCTTGACTCTAACTCTAACTGAACCCTTATTCCAACCCTAACCCTAATGTTAACCAAATCCTAACCCTAACCCCAATCTTAACCCTACCCTACCCCTAACCCTAACCCTAATCGTAAATATAATTTAACCCTAAGTCTAACCTTAACCTTAATGTTAATTGTAGAACTAACCTAACCCTAACCTTAACCCTAACCACAAACCTAACCCTAACCCTAAACCGAACCTTAACCCTAACCCTAACCCTAATCCTAACCCTAAACCTAACCCTAACCCTAACCCTAACCCTAACCCTAACCCTAACTCAAACCCAAACCCTCATCCTAACCCTAACCCTAACTCTAACTTGAACCCTAACCCTAATCTTAACCCTAACATCAAGATTATCTTATAACCCTAAACCTAATCCTAACCCTAACCATAATTGAATCCTAATGCTAAACCTAACCCCAACCATGTTGCTAACCCCACCCAAAGCATTATTGTAGAACCTAACCCTAGTTGAAAGTGAAACCTAACCCTAACATTTTCTCTAATTAAAATGATAGCTAAACCCTATATGAAACCCAAACCTAACCCTAACCCATGTTTTATTGTATACCCCTAGCCCTAACCCTAAACATATACTTAACTAAACACTTACCCTAATTGAAATCTAACCCTAACGGTAGTTGACCCTAACCATAAATGTAGATGAAAACTAACCCTAATTGAATTGTAGTCATGCCCTTGATTAAACCATACACCTAATATTATGGCATATATAGTTAGTGTATAATTTGGTTTTTATCTTGTTGTGTTTAGAAGCTTTCTTCAACTTCATATATGTATGACTATATTATGACATACATAATATATACATATTTTACTTTTTTGTATCTTACATTAATTAAACTATTATATGTCATTTATATTTTAGCTATGGTTCAACGAAGAAATAAATTTGAATATGAGGAACAAAGATAAAATATAAAAGAGAATATCAAACATTTCAAAAGGAAAAAAAAATATAGATGTTGAAAGAGATGAGCAAAGAAGACAAGAAAATGAAGTAGACATGTAAAGATATGCTAGAAAAAGACCAAAAGTAACAATAGAGAAATTGGAAGCTAAAAACAAAGTACATGAAAATAGTAACAACAACAGAGGTGATCAAACATCTCAACAACAATCCCATTCACAAAACCTAGAGAGACAAGAATATAATCCACAATCCAATAATATTAACAAAAATACATGTTAGGATACATCTAAAGAACAATCTCGTTTACAAGGAGAGGGAAGGGAGAAAACTAATTCACAACCTTGAGGAAGGAAATAAATTCAAATTGAAAAAAATATTGACATGAATGTCAAGGAAGAAGCTTCCAAATCAATAGAATATGTTGCATAAACCCCTCAATTTTAAGTCAATATGAGTTGTAATCCACTTCAGAATTAGATGAGGAAAACATATCAAACCCAAATAGATTATTTGCTAGTGATTTTAAAAGAATGCAAATGGTATTTTGTCATCATTTAGATAGGTTGGAGTCTCCAACAATGTGTTATATTTTCCAATAATGTTACATTGGAATCATAATATTTTGTAGTCCCCAAGATCTTGTTTGCAACATATGTAGACAAGAACGAGGAAATAATAGATTTTCATATATGTGATTAATATGGATCCTAGTCCACATCCAGTGGAACTTGCAAATCTCACTCAAGTAGAAGAAATTTTTATTGCATGTGTCAATCCAATTTTGTAAGTGACACATGCAAATGGTGGTCAATTTAAATATAAAGGACACATAATAAGATTTCCCCAAAATACTAAAAATGTGTCAAAAAAATTAGCACATTCTATTAAAGATCTTCCACTTATTATAGTTTGTAGAAAGGATCAATGTGACAAAAATTATAACTTCACGGTTAATAGGGACCATGTTTATTGTTGTCAATGTTGAGTGTACCTTAGAGAGTGAAAATAGACTCTCTCCCCAATTCACAAGCATGGAAACATCCTGAGGCCCGTGGGTTGCCTATATATTAGGATGAATGTCCAAAGAGGTTTGGTTCTCTTGATGCCTCACCTAAAATACTCTATTCTACTACTTTCTCACAAGGAAAAGGGGAAGAAAAGAACAAAAACTATAAATTAAAGCTAAAAATGGTGATGCACTAGATATTTAGAGTGAGTCTTGCTTTTATAGCACATAGAAGCAATGAAATTCTAGAGAAATTCACATAGTCTTCAATTTTGCTACTCTCGTGAGTGTATGATGTGAAGGTTAGATTTTAACAATTAATAGGAAGGAAGAGACATCCTCCAACTAACCCTAAAAACATATGCTAACACAACATACAAAACTAAAGAACAAAGAAAATACACTAAAAAATGAAGGAAAATCATATTCGCAACAAAAACAAAGTTGATGAGAGGTAAAAATAATAGGTTGTTTTCATTGATCAAAGCCTTAAAGCCTTGTTTACTATTATAGAAAATTTAAAAAACTGCACAAGTCTATTATAGAAATAGAAAATAAGAACCCTTTTGTAGAGTATAGAGGTTGCTTTTATATTGAAGCATAATAGAGGGATGTTACAAATCATCAATTTCCTAGCCAATTGAACAATTGTAATGAGGAAACAAATTTTAGGAAGATAAAAAAGGATCTAAATTACATGAAGAGACATTCCTGATGGCATGAGGATGGTTGGGTATTTATGGCACTCAAGACTTAATGCAAGCTTCCCATCAAATATTTTGTAGAGGATGGAAAAAAATGTTAGTGATGACAAAAAAATATTGCAAGAGGCTGAAAGGATATTGTTGTGGGTTCTTTTTATCTATAGGGCATGGGAAACATTAAACATCTATTGAAGGAATCACTTTTTCCCTAGGGAGCCATGGAAATGGGACCTGCAACCTTATTAGATTGATCTTAGTGGTTGATGATCACTGGAAAGAATTATCTCATGTCCCCATGCAACTGCTTAGCTTATTTTTCCTAGCAGCCACTGCTCAACTTATTTAGGAGTTATTTGTGGAGTTGATGGTCCCATGAATGCTTAATTTTTCTTCTCATTCTTTAGCAGCCAACTTAAATTTGTATTAACAATATTAGTAATAATTTATACAAAAAAATTAGAAAAAAAAGAAAGCAAATCTTAAAAAAGAGGGAAAGAAATTTGTGGAGCCACGTGGATTTTTAACAATATGTAGTTGTTGCTTATTTCTAGCCCCCCCTTTTTTCCAACAGCTTATTTTCAATTCCTAAATAGTAGCTGCTCCATTAAAATAGGAAAAGATTCCAAATTATCCTTTCCCAACAATAAAATTTATGCATGGGAACACTCTCGCTGCTTAAATTTAAGTAGAAAATGGAGTTGAGCAACTGCATGGTGACATGAGGTTAATAATTTGTTTATGAACTTTGAACATGCATTTTATGTTCATTACAAGAAAGTGAGGTGTAGCTAGATGAGTTACATAAATTCAAGCAATACTTGACCTATTGGCAAGGAAATGAGCTCTATTGAATCTCATGAAACTTGTAAAATGTACCTATTTTCTTGAAAAAAAACTCATCAATTTGGATGACCCTTGGATTTTCACAATTGTGGAAATCCGAGCCTCATTAGAATTACATAAAAAAACCTCTTCATCTATACCTACAAAAAAGTCAGCAGTATTTGCACCTTCAAAAAAAAATCCTTGTGAAACTCTGATGCTCCTTAGGATCATGCGGGAAGATGGCATCCATCTTCTTGCAAAACCATACTTAGTCATTTTTCTTCAACAGGTTCATGTAGAACTTTAGGCTCCATTTACCATACGATATTTTTATTTGCATCTATACCTTTGGATCAGACTAGTTCACTTAGAGAAGTCCACAAAACCATTCTACAAAATTTTTGCTTCCATCTAGATCTATGCAGGAAGATGAGCTACAACTTCCCATAAATCCATACTTAACTAACTTTCAACTTCAAAATTCTTTGGTGGGAAATCAAGTTTCATCTAGACCATTGTAGAACTTCCATCTGCAACTTCACTTTGAGCAATATCCTGTTCAAATGGAAAAACCTGTAAACCACAAGTTGCAACTGAGAATCTTGCAAGCATACACTTGTGGGATTTTTACTTGTATCTTGACCATGAGAGAATATGGGTTTCATTTTCTCACAAATCTTTACTTAGCCACTTTTCACTTGATCAAGCCAAATGCAAAAAACTGACCTTCATCTACACCATATAAAACTTCCATCTACAACTACACCTTTAACTTAGTCAGGTTCACTTGGAAATTCCCACAAACCACTCAATCACTTGATCCAAACAAATGCAACAAATTGACCTTGATTGGAACATGCAAAAAGGCTAGGTTCGTCTACATGTGGGAAGTTGGCCTCCAACTTCTCACAAAGAAACATGGTCATTTTCATGATCGTGCCTTATTGCAAGAAATTCATCAACATTGGGATGAAAGTAGTTGGCCTCCAACTTCCCACAAAATTTTACTTCTAATTTTTGGACTTCAACTTCCTTTGCGAATAAACCAAATCATCTACAAATGCAAAAAAGTTATCAACAAAGATACACTTTGAAAGATGTATGGTTTAGATGGAAATTTTTGCAAACCACTTTCCCATCCAATCTCTACAGATATACACTTGCAAACTATTTTCCTTCATCAAAATTATGAGAAGATGGCCACCATCTTCCTACAAAGTTTTACTTTAGTCGATTTCGGGCCTTAATAGGTGATTGCAGAAAAATGGACTCCATCTACAATGTGAGACTTCAGTTGAAATCTACACCTTGAACTTAGTTTGGTTCACATGAGAAATCCTACAAACCATTTGCAATAGGAAAATCTACAAAGTTATATACTCAGGGGATTTTACCCACAATTGGACCATGCAGGAAGATGGGTTCTATCTTCCCACAAAATTATACAACCATTTTTTCAAATTTTCCTCATTGTGGGGAAACCAACTACATAGATACCCTTTATAGAAAAAGTACTGACATGAAGAACTATGGACCTTTAGCCTCCATCCAGATGGACCTAAAATCCTCACAAATCTATATGGTGTAGAAAAACCCACAATTGCATAACTTTGCCATTTTTCCTCATTTAATTTTCTTAAAGTTTGGAATATGGGTACCCATTTCAATTCATTACAAGATGACAAGCTCAAAACTTTCCAACAATGAAAATTTTGGGTTTGAACTTGGGTAGATGACTAAGTGGCAAGAAAAGGGAGATCATAACACATAAATGCAATTGACTCAAATACCCACACATATCTCTCAGATTAGTTATCAATAGTTAGAAAAAAGGGTGGCACAAAGTGCCAACATCTTTGGTGACTTCTATGGGATGTTTTCTTGCTAAACATGTTAATCTAGAAGCCTTCAACATCTATTGGGCATATAGACACTTAAAATTGTCATGATCGATATTGCACATCTAAATTTGATTACTAACACCTTTTCATCTTGAATCACCTCTTTTTCAACCATTTAATTAAAAAAATTTCATTGTTTAATTATATTTATTATTTTCTCCTACTAATCAAATAATCAATGTTATTTGGCTAATTCATCCTCTTTCATGCTAATTTTCATCCTATTTAATTGGATAATGCAAATTATTTAAATTAAACCCCTTAAGTCTTCTCATTTGATTAAATAATCCCAATTATTTAATTGAATGTTATTACCCCCCTTTAATTAAATAAGTTAATTATTTAATTAAAATCCTAATTTCATCCATCTTGCACAATTAAGTAATTTCTTAAATTACTTAATTAGCTAATTTCTCTCACCCTCCCACTTGTAAGGGAAGATTCCCATGGAATATTTCTCCATTTGCACTCTTCCAAAATGGGAAATATCTTGTAACAACTTCCTAATTTTTAGGAAGTGTGCTTCCTCAAATCAATGAGATCCATTGATTAAAATCATTGATCCTTGTCAACTTGCATTATCATCCATTGATGGGAATCCTTGATCCATGCCATCTCCTCTCATGGATTTTCACCCATGGGTGAAGCCACATAAGTGGTTTACACTTTTGTGGAGGAAGGAAATTTCGAAATATCCTTCCTCTTCATAGCAAAGTGGTTCGGCCGAACCATTTGACTGGTTCGGCCGAACCCTTGGCTCGGCCGAACCAGTCCCTAACCTAATAAAAAAGTCATATTTAAGGTGGTTCGGCCGAACCCCTTGAATATGACAAAACCAAAAAAAGTGCTTGCACTTTCTCACTTTCACTGTGAAATACCAATCACTGTCCCTGCGCGCGGCGAACAGAATCCGAACGGCGACCCAACAAAATTTCTCACGGGTGAAAGCAAATTTCGGGTCCTCTCTTCAAACTTCATCATTTCAATTCGCATATCGACCACTATTGAGCACGAGGTATTTAAAATTCCATTTTTTTTGAGTTCAAAATGCATGTATTTGTTTAATTTCGAAACCCTATATGCAATTTTTTTAAAATTTGTTGAATTCAAATTGCACTTGTTTGATTGTTTGAAAGTTTTTAAAGCATTTTTAATATAGTATTTTGCTTCCCCGTTTTGCATAATCCAAGGGTTTGAGTAAGGAAAAATGAGTTTCCTCCGAAAGTTAGTGCAAAAAAACATTATAATAGCTCTCAACATAGTCTAAAAAATGGAGATAAATACATTCCTAAAGACTAGAAATGTAGGGTTAAGCTCACAAAATAATTTTAAAACTACAAATTTAGGGTCAAACTTGTAGATGAAAATGCAAATTTCATACATGTAGGAGTGAACCGTGAAAGTCATAGCTTGATTTGTTAAGGTGTTATAATATTAAATCTTATAAAAAATCAAGAATCATATCATTGATTACGTACATTACAATAAAATATCTCCATATAACAAATGAAGCTAGTTCAATATCTTCATGTAGTGTGTACAAATTGAAATATAATTGACTAAAACTATAAGTTACTCTTATTGAACAATTTCCTCATGTAGTGTGTATAAATGGAACCATTGATTGAAAATATAAATCAAACCATCAAGAACAAAGACTTGATTGTGTCTTCATGCCCTCAATTAATATCATTTACAAAGTTTGGTCTTGGAAACCATAAAATTAACAATTACATTCTCTACCCTATTATTTGATGTATTATAATGCAATTTTCTATACTCCCAAGCAAATTCAATGGTCACAAGTTTGTAGAGACACTCTAGAAAAAGGTCTATCATGTGTTTAAAATACTATTCATATTGTAACACTAGAGATTCTAAGTAATATGAGAATGCCTGCATAATTTTATATAATGTATTTTCATCATCACTAACTATAGTAGACTAGTTTCTATCACTATTCAATTCATCTTCTTTCATTAGTCCATCATGACTTGATTATTCATCCTCCTTTATATTTAGAGAATAAGAACAATATATAGAACCACTACAAAATCTTCACACATATCACTAAAAGTTGATGTTTGGTATAAATGTATCCACATGCAAACAAGAGCCACCTTTGGACATTACTATTATCAAAAGGACAAACCTTATTAGAGCGAGTGCAAAAAGATGTGGGGCCAAAAAGTGGCCACCCCACCTTTTGGCCCCATCATATTAAGTATCAAGCATTAATGTTGAGGTACGCTATTCGAGGAAACTTGAATGATGAGTAAGTGAAGAGAGAGTGGGACTTTATTGTTCACAAAGTGGGAAGAAATAAAGGCAAAGGAAGTGGAAATGGGAAACATGTAGAGAATATGGCAAAAATGGTGGAAATCAAGGAAAGATTAAAAGGAAAAGAAAGAGGGAAAAGGGGAGGATAGAGGCAAAAGGAGGAAGAAGGTAGTGCAAATTATACATTTTTGAAGCTTGTGAAATTCGAGTATGTAAACCTTATAGTTTTTACTTGGTGGTAATGAGGTATGATTTTTTATGAAGGTTCTTTTTAGTATTTTTATATGTAATGTAAGAGAAAAAGCTATTCTTGTATGAAATTCTAGAAATCATGTTAAAAAGCATTAGCTTGTAATTTCTACTATGTGAATGGAAATCTATTGCTCTACCTAGGACATTTAGAAGCTTGTGTTGCATTCATGAAGCCAAACATAGTAGATATTTTTTTTACTTTATGTGTGTTATTGGAGATAGGGTTTTAGTATATAGAACCATACAATAAAATGGGGTAATTCCTTGTTTGAACTAAAAACCCTACTATTTTTTAGTGAAGGGATAGCTAGCTATAACATTTTGACTTTCACTTGTGAGTCTAAACACCCATATGGGTTATTGTTGCTTTGTCTTATGGATTATGGTAGTAAATTCTTAAGATGTATGTAAATCTAGAAGACCAATGTTGAATCTTTATTTGTTGATAGGCTAAATAGAGTTAGAACTAGTATGGGTTCATTACATGTATGCCATTCAACATTCATGCACATCATATATATGTGAGAGAGATAGTGATAAAGAGAGATAGAGATAAAGGGTAATATAGATAGATAGAATAAGCACAAACCATTTGCTATGAATATGCACAAAATATTTATATATTGATCTTGATAAGGTCATGAAGACATACATAATACATCATGAAAATATCATATACAGTGACATGAGGCCAACATTGTCTCTTAGACTACAAAATATCACCAATATATATTCATGAAAATAGTTATGAATGTGTCATAAAGATATAAAAGTGTTTATGTATGTGTAGCAAATGCTATTAATGAAACATTTGCCTCTCTTGGCTTGACTAGAAACTGAACTTCGATCCCTTGAATTAGTTATTATCTTGCATTGTGTTGATTGTGTGTGCCCCTAACAATTATGCAACTCAACCTACACACACAAACATATTATAAAATTAGTGATTATACCAAAATTTATAAATAAATAAAATATTGTTTTAAAATGATATTAAAATAATAAACACACTTACAACAAACTAATACTCAACATCATCAACAAAGGGTTGTCCTCAAAAGAGGATGCTTACAAAACAAAACCAAAACATGTGTGTGTATCCATATACACATATATATACATGTATGCATACACATATACATATACATACATGTATATACGTATACATAAATATACATACACACATACATACATACATACATATGTGTGTGTATTTATGTATACGTATATATGTATGTATATATATACATATAGAAAATAAATGTATGTATATACATATATACATGCATATATACATATGTATGTATACATGAATGTGTCTACATATCTACATATACATATATACATATATACATATTTAGATACGTGCATGTGTATGTATACATATGTAGATATATTCACATATACATGAATATGTATGTATAGTACATGAGTAATTTTTTTAATGAAAACCATGTTTAGGAATGAAAATATCCAATCCCTTATGCTTCTAAACTAAAGTTTGCAATGCTTATGGTTCTTTTGGCCTTATAGATTCTTGAATCATTTTATAATATAAAACCAAAATATAACCTACTTTGGCTCTAATAATTGTAAACCCTTTAGGAATTCTAAATTGTTGCATCTTGTCTTGATTTTCCCACCATTGTTATTCCTTTTGAAAATTTTACAAATTAGGCAAAGAATCCTTGCACTTATATAGAGGATCCTTATGTATGTTCTTAAAATTATTTAAGGTTAAATGACTTAATCTAAAATAAAGGCATATACGGATCTCTTGCAATTGTAACCTCTTTACTAGTGTTCAAACATATTTGATACCTTAATGGCATGACATAGATGATGTTGCTTGATATTGCTTTATCCATGGATACCCAAATAAAATATGAGATACATCTAAAGAAGAAAGAATATGACATAGAATAAGAACTTCCCTCATCTTTTAGACCAAAAAATTAAGGTAAAATAATGTATCCTATAGTTTCAATCAACATATCATTAGTCAATTTTAAATAAACCCTCAAATATGCATATGCTTGTTGATAAAATGATGATAAAACAAAAATTATTCAATGCATACATTTTATTGGTGAGTAAGATCAATAAACACACCCTTACATGGTTCATGATCCACACAAAACCAAATGACCATTATAATTATTTGGTAACATCTCACAATGTGAAGAAGGTGTCAAAAAAATTAGCATACCTAAATCGTAAATTGACTTGTCATAAAGTGGGTGGGTAGCTTAGTGGTGGAGATTTGCATCCTAACTAGTTCATGGAAATTTCAACATGAGGAGAACTAATAGTAAAATAATAATATCTTTTGACAACATAGGCATCCAAGTACTCATTCCAAGATTGTTGAAGATACAACATTAATACATTAGGATTTCAATTAAATATCACACTTTCCTATAAAAAAATCCCAATTGATCTATCTTTTGGTAGTGCATTTAGTTTGATATATTTTTCTTCCCCATACTTACAAGATTCCTTTATTATCGAAGCTTATTTACTCTAGTATGTTATCCTTGGTTCTCATATGAACTATATATATATAATTCAATCAAGATCCTCTTATCATTACAAATTTAAACTTAGCTTATTTTTTCTCCCAATTTCTTCTTAATGAACATATGGTCTTTCTTCCTCTATTAGCCTACTCATGCACCATCACCAACCATGAATGAATCTCCATGAAGCTAAATACCCATTTGTACTTGGTTGGTGTAAGTTGGGATTAGTGTTCCATTCACTTAAAATCTTATCTTTAATGTTGCTTTTTTCTAAATTCTTTCTAAAGGGCATAAATTACAGTCGATAGAGCTTTGATTTTAATATTTTCTTAAAATTAAAAATATTAATGAGTTTGATGCATTAAGCTAAAAAATATCAATTTGGACACCATTAAAACCCTCGAGAGACTCTCGCAAAGTGAAAATGAGCTCCAAAATTTTATAGTGTGATATGTGAGAAAAAATGAAAAGGTAAGCAATGGGCTCAAGATATTATTATAATAAAATTAAATAAGGAGATCGTGATGATTATTGTACTAGGAGTTACATTGGGAAGAGTGGAGCATCTTTTCATAATAGATGAGACTTATTGTAGTTGACATCTTCATCATAAAGCACTAGTATTGGGAGTGGTTACTATCAAGGTTATGGGATTTAAGGTCCTATATCATTAGTTCGTTTATATTTTGTGTACATGTTCCAATGCATAGTGGGGCATGGGTTCTTTTCTTGTGGACCATGATTTTTTTCCACTCATTACATAAATTAATTGATCATTTCTTGTTTCCCTTGCTCTATATATAATTTAATGTATGACATAAGGTTTAAATAGTGTTATGTAGAAATAGCCAAAACATTAGACTAAAGAAGATTGAGTGGATTGGATTGTTATAATCTTGTTATGAATATTAATAAAAGTTTCATATCTCTTTAGTAGTGGGATTTTTTGAAAGGGTTTCTCCATATTATAATTCTAGTGTTCATGAGGTTTGAATATTTATTTATTTTCTCCACTATTTCATTAATATTATTTGGTATATTGTATGTTTGATTAGACTTAAAGTGCCTCACCATTAGTTGATACTCCTACTATATATATTTACCTTGTTTGCAATAGTTTAGTCCATGTCAATAGTTGATTTGCACCCTTAATAACTTGGTGGGAATATCAAGTATTTTTTATTAAATATAATCAATAATCATTGTAAAAGAAATTTTAAATCAACTATTAGTCTAGAATGATTATTTGAGTGTTAGATAAACCATTTAAATTTAACCTTCATAATATTACTCTAAATATGTAGTTTTACCAACAAAATGAATGATATTTATGTCTATTACATGACAATTACAAAATCATGACTATAATTCTTTAAATTATACTCATAATCTAATTTAATACTCATAAGATATTAAATCATTGTTTTTCTCAAGAGACGTGTAATTAAATATCAAGAATATTCTTTAGTTTATTAGTCCACAAAATAATTTTAATATAGTCCATAACATTCAATTTTAAAATTCATAGAGTTGTTGGGATATTATCATATCACTAGCTATGGAAAAATTTAGGAAAGGGTGGGATATTACACTGCCCCCTATATTTGTGTGTTTTAGAGAAAATTAGCATGGAAGGTTTGCATTTCTCACAAATAAGAAAAAATCCTGAGAATAATGTACAATATTCTACTATATGTTTTCATATTGTTGAGTTATGCCTTGCAAATTAAATGTGTATCTTTTCCTCTACAACATTCCATTTATACATAGAACTATGGATTAATGGTTTTATTATATTATGATTGAATTATGCCTCATGTTGGAAATTCCTCTATCTCTTCTTTGCTAAAATACTTTGGAACTAATAGGATTCAATTGTGTTTTATGACATAGGTCTATATTACCACAATGATGTATGTATAGGTGTACATTTTAACTTGGTTAGCTTTCCTAGCAAGTTCTTCATTACAACAATCACTCCACCTTGTCACTCAATCAAGCCCACTAGAGAAAATGCTTCCTCTTAAAAAACATAACATTAAGTACCAAAACATGATTCAAGTACCAACACATTCAAGTACCAAAACATTAAGTATGATGATTGGGATGAGAGGATCAACTTGGGGAGGATTATTATAACATCATTAGTTGGAACTTTTTAATTTCATCTCTTTGTATTCCGTGTTGTTTTTAATATTTTTAATTAGAGTGCAGATGATGTTAATATACATTTAATGATGCATTTTTGATGTGCTATAATTTTTTGATGTTCTCAAGGCTATATAATTGAAGTTCATTTATGTTAACAACTATTAGATTAAATATTTTTATCCCCAATTATTTTCAAATGATTTTATACTTTAATCTTTGTATTCTTATTCTTTCTTTCATCGTTTCATTTAAAATTTGAACCATTTAAGGATGTTATGTTATAGATTATAGTTGTCTTCCAATTCTTTTTAAATCAAGTTAATAGTATGAAAATATTATTGATGAGTAGATGAATTAAATTACAAGTTCTATTTTAGATTTGTATTCTTTTTATCTAGATATATTATTTACCAAAGTCTTATTGTTTTTTTAGGTGTACTGTATATATATAACATGGAAAATGTAGATCATGTTTCACCTGTGCTAGAATCTTTGTTTGCAAATACTAGTAATGAGATAAAAAAATTAAGAGATTCATTAGCACAAGGTGCAAACCCAGGGATATATAGTGAACCATGCATGTTAATATTGCATAGTCTAGAAAAACTAAAAGATGAACTTGAGAGGACTAGTGCATATTCCCCAGATAGAGTGACTGCTATTCTTTCCCGCATGCGGGAAGAAGTACATGGTGACGTTCCCCTTAAACAAATACAAGATAGTGTCACCAAAGAAATGATAAAAGCCACTTGTTTTCCATTTTATCAAAATGTGCGTAAGGTTAGGGGATACCAGGTCACTAGATGTGTTGATCATGCTATGGCCTCATTGATCTACCCACGATTTCTAGCAGCACATGGTATATACCCAAACAATGACCAGATTCCATTGTATTTTGTTCAGCAGTTGTATGCTGAGGTCCATTTGGGCCTCAAAGTTAACTACCTAGACATTCCACCATATGCTGGTCAGGGGCGTGGTAGGATTGCTGATAGGCCCACCTATCGTCGAGCAGATAGACCACCCCCAATGTTTGGGGTATTAGTTGGTGATAGGTCTCCTGCTCTCACCCCAGCTCTAGCCCCATAGCAGATGAGGTTGTTGTTGCTTCCCAAAAGGAAGCAATTGACACTAGGTGACATTGCGGCTACCACCACTAGGATGTCGATGATCGTGTAGGTCAATATTTGATATCTAGACATTCCCGATCCACACCATTTTCAGCACAGTGGACCACCATGGATCCTTTTACAATGACCGCATCCCTACTCCTACACAAGCTTGATGCACTTATAGGAGATATGGCACGCATGACTCTACATTGTTTGGTTGAGGACCTGTTGGAGGCATATGCCCTACATTGCATCAGACAATGGGATCGAGTATAGAGCATGTTAGAGATCATTTGAGACATAGAGGTCGTTCAGTTCCAGGATCCCATCACTCTCAGCCGACCACTAGTTCGCATCAGAATCCACCTACATTCATACGGTAGCTACACAGACTATGGGTTTTACTGATATGTTGATTGGTTCTGGTTTATCATCACCGGTGCCATCTCACCTTCATAGTCCTCTACATTCATCATTTCTAGCACGACATGGGATAGATCAGATGGATGCAGATATTGATTCGTCGCTTGATCGTTTGGTCCATATGGTGGAGGCGAATGTTGCAGAGGACTTAGGTCATCGATATCAGATGATGTGCATGTATTGTGCATGTGCATGTTTCAATTCTTTTTTCATTATTTTTTTTTCTTTTTTAACTAGATATTCATTTAAGTTGATATATATGTGTGTATATATATTGTTATAGGTGGACATACCTCATATCACTCCTAGCCTTGGTCAGATCTGTGCATGATCGATGTGACTCTATGGATGAATACGCTATCGTGGACATGTGAGTTTCATAAAATATATATTTATGTATGCATAGATAAATACAAGTTGTAGATTGATATTTAAAAATACAAGTTCATTTAAAAATAACTTTCATAAAATTTATTTAATAAAAATTATATGTATTTAACACATCTTGTACACAATTTTATTTGCGGGGCTCAACACATCCATCAGAGCAGGACTGTTCTCATTTAGATAGACATTCTTATTAGGCCATGCATTCTATATTTATGATCTTTATCACATGTGTAGTTGATTATATATGATGATCTTTAAAATAGTATTTGATATTTGATGATCGCTTACACTTGCTTATATGATCTAGACATACATTTGCTTGTTTTTTGATCTTTAGTATTCGACATTAGATGATCTTTAATTTACATTTTGCTTTTATGATATATGTACATATATTTTCTTATATGATATATACATACATTTGCCGCTTTGCTTAAATAATATGTGTTATGTTTATATGTATTGAAGTCTTTTACATATATGTACATGTGTTTGCTTATGGTTTAAACATGTTTACACATAATATATGTATGCATTTGCTTTAAATATTCAATATACATACATGTTTTCTTATTTTATGATCTCTTACAACTTACATTTCCTTATATTCAATATACGTTTGATCTCTAGTAGAATTTTAGGGAAATCAATGCCATTTTATAATTAAGTTCATTCATGTTGATCACAATAAATATTTTTTTAAAAATGGCTTAAGCAACATGAACCATTGAGTTGAGAACAAGATATAATATTTTTGACAAGTAACTTGAAATTCAATTCAAATTATATCGAGCTATTATACGTTTCTTACAAGTAACTTGAAATTCAATTCAAATGTTTAATTAAGAAAATTTAATTCAAATTATACGGTCTCTATTATACATTTTCGACAACTAACTTGAATTTCAATTCAAATTATACCTCTAATATTTATACATTTTTTGACACTTTACCAAAATTCTAAAATTACTAGATATGTTGTGCATACCTATGAATGAAAT
>VDFB02345870.1:0-17422 GCA_007258455.2 Sequoia sempervirens | reverse complement strand
ATATATAAACATATATATACATATACATACACATATATGTATATATATGTATATGTGTGTGTGTATATATTACATGGTTTAGATCTAGGAACCATCAAAAATAGGGAGATCCTATAGTTCAAGCAAAAGTCGAGTTACCCATCATAATGAACGACGTCATAATACACTTCTACCTAAAACTCCCTAATTATCAACAAATCTAATAAAATTTGAGCAATAAGGAGGGGTTGAGACAAATTACACAAGCCTCACACCATCAAGTGTACAATTACATTTATCACATTTATAACCTACTATATTTTGATCTGAAACCTTAGTCTCCACACCATCATGCTAGTCCTCATTCACATCACAACACTTAGAGAACAAAGGAACATCTTCTGGGAGAGAGACCTACAACTTCTTAGTAATCATCTCTGCAACCAAATTAAGACAAATATGATTCCTCTTAATTGAATGTAGATGTTCTAGAAAACAATCAAAATGTACCTTTTCTTGGTGCACCATGTCTCTAGTATCATCACAAAGTGGGTAAGCGATAGCTCAATCATAGAAAGAATGAAAGCACAAGAAAGAGATTATGTTGCATCAAAATTATCCTATCTTCCCCTAGTGTAACTTAGGTCCAAAATCAATTTGGATATTACCAAATGAATGCACACCTCGGAGAACCATCCATTCCCTTGGCCAATGTTCAGATATGAACCATCCCTAATTTATTTGTCTATAAAGGCCATAAAATGGACCATAGCCTCAACTCCTACCACATGATGTTTCTTATACTTTAGAAGTATAGCCACCACCTTCTCCTACCTATGCTTGCCACTACCCAAATATCAAGTTCCATACCTAGACATCATGAGAAGCCACCTTGGGCACCACAACAACTAGAACACAAAAGAGGAGGAATGAATAAATTCATCAAATGTCAGTCAAGACAAATTATATGAACTTTCCAACCATCACTTTGTATAATTATTCCCCACACCTAGCGACCTCATAATAGTTATCCTATTCATTGTCAATATATCCTATTAACATGAGATAAATAATATATTATAAGTATTATTTATAATATATAATATTCATAAGTATTATAATAAATAGTGTTGATGTTTATAGCGATGGGAGATATTTGTCTCTCAATTTAAATAATAAATGTTGCTCAAGGCATGTCAGCGTTTTGATGAATAATAAATATTTCATATTTTTTAATTTCTATTGGAAGCCAACCTAGATGAAAAGTCACCTTGCTTTGTGTATATACAAGGTGAAGTTCATTCATTCTATCATCAATTCAATCACTTCATTCTCACCTTCAGCAGAAGTTCACCATTCCAGTTGTAGTAGATCAGACTTCAAGGGGAAGCATATTTATTTGTACTTAGCATCAAGGAGAAGTGTCTCCATTTATTGTATATACTCAGCCTTGTGTAAGGCCTGATTTTGTAAACATATTTATGCTACTTTTATTCTGATATACAAGAAGAGATTAATTTTTGGGTTTTTCTCCCTCGTGAAGGAGGTTTTTCCCAGGATAAACATTGTGTTCATTGTCTTGTGTGTTGTATTTCTGCTTATTATTTTTCTGATCATAAAACTAACATGGTATTAGAGCGGGTTCAAGAGATCTAATCAGAATTGTTTAAGCAGTCTGAGGGAGATTGCTATCATTTGAAGTCGAATGATTCAAGTTAAAGAATTTTTTGATAGTTGTTTATGGAGGAGAGGGTGATAATAGTACAGAAGCTCTCAGGCAGTGTTTTGTCGATCTACACACTCATGTTTTTGCATTGAAAGGTGATTTGATTAGACAGAAAATATCCTTCGAAGAAGACCGTGGAACTCAAGCTGATAACTTTGTTCTCTATTCATTAGGGCACGAGTTTAACTCTTACAATGTGGACAACTGTATATGCGATAATCCCATGCTTGGATGCAACAGATACTGTGAAATAAGTCCATGTTATTTTCATCAAAATGATGGAATCGATTTAGGAAAATTGGAGAGATCTGGATGTAAGAAGAAAGAGGGAGAGAGAGATAATACAAGTGGTAGAAGGCCTAAATACCATACATATTTTTATGTGTGCAATTTTTTCATCTAATTTTGAAGTGGCAAAAAAGGTATGCCAGTTGCCTTGCAATGCACAACACATATTTCACAAGGAATGTATTTGACAATGGATTGAGAGGAAAATCAGTGTCTGATATGCAGGAGGCCAATCTATTCGACTACATATTCATTTCTTGCAATTGAAAGAGATGTGGTTGGAGAGATCCACTAATTTAGATTATGTATAGTTTATGGGGATAATTTTTTATCAGATACTCTTAATTACTCTGTGGTTCTACTCCAGAATATAGGAGTTACGAAAGATAATTGAAGCCATAAGATACAATGAGTCTTCCACACTAGCAAAGACGGGAAGAATAAGTGACGGGAAGTATTTGTTCCTGGTGCAAGCACTTATTAATTGCACAATATCATCTGGAGATGAATCAGAGATATGGCCTTATTATCGGGCTTTGTTCTTAATATTATCATCAATATCCTGGAGACAGGTGCCATTTGTGATATTTTATGCACAACCAGAGTGGGATCATTATCTTCAATCACAGATTGTTCTACTTTCAGTTGGACGGGAATACCCAGACCAGTATCGAGCTTAATACATAGCAGGAATATCTATTGTTGACATCGCTTGTTGTTATGATATCAGGCAGAGTAGTTCTTGAAGTGAAGTTTATGTATGAGCATCGATGGGCTATGAGGAGATGATACGAGGCCATTTCTGGAAATAGCAATATCACCTAAAACCTTTGGTTCAAATATTCATTAGAGGATTGGTGTGATTTTGAACGATTATCGTATGTGTGCTCATTGGTGTGGGTATGTTATTTTTTGGTTTCCTTATGCAAAGAACCTATAAACAATTTTTGCAATCCTTTGAATTTCTTGTATGCTGGTATTTATGTTATGTATTGGCATAGTCTGCCTTGTGAGTTAAAGGACTGCAATATATATTATTTTTTGTGCAAGTCATTAATGTCTGAAATCATACTGGGTCACAACCTTGAGACTTCTGGAATGAGGAGTTTATGAAGTCTATCCTTGATCATTGAGCATCCTGAGCGATGGAGTGGTGTATGTAGTATCTTTACATGTTGCCATCCTTGATATCTAATTTCTGAAGACAATAGAAGAAATAAATAAAAAAGGAAGGATCAAGGAGCAAAAGGAAGATGAGAGATTGCTTGATGCATCCTGTGAAGAAGTCACGCAGGCTGAAGAAATGAACAAACATGAAGACATAGCTTGCAGCCATGGGACTGAGTTGGTGGCACATAACTTCACTAGAGACATCTCTCAAAGAGGAAGAACTTATATAGATTGTCATTGTGATCAATTTCTTTGAAGAGGAGGAAATAACATTCAGAGGGAGTTTGACAAACCAACAGAGGCAACCTTGGAAGAGGAGGTCAGGAGGTTGATGCAAGTACTTGGAGCTTCAAAGGGAGTCACATCATCATGAAGATTTGTTGTAATGTATATTTCTCTGAGATGAAGAAATATGAGGTGAAAGCACTTGTAGTGTATATTTCTCTGAGACTGGGAAATATGAGGTGAAAGCCCTTGTACTGTATATTTCTCTGAGACAGAGAAATATGAAGTGAAAGCCCTTGTACTGTATATTTCTGAGATGAAGAAATGTGAGGTGAAAGCCCTTGTAGTGTATATTTCTCTGAGACAGAGAAATATGAGGTGAAAGTCCTAGTGTATATTTCTCTGAGACGAAGAAATATGAGGTGCGAGCCCTTGTTCATCTCTAAGACTGAGATGAGACGTCATGTTGAGAGACTCCATGACGACATCACGTTGAGAGACTTCGTGATGAATCCTTTGTACTTATGTTTTTCCACACATGGGAGTAGCCATGGTGGACGTCATGTTGAGAGACTCCATGACAACATCACGTTGAGAGACTTCATGATGGACACTTGTACGTGTGTTTCTTTCCACACATGGGAGTAGCCATGGTGGACGCCATGTTGAGAGACTCCATGATGACATCATGTTGGGAGACTCTGTGATGGATTCTTGTACATCTATAAGATTGAGATGTGGTTTTCCATAGTTGGGTGTAGCCATTGTGGACATCATGTCGAGAGACTCCATGACGAGGATTACAGGAAAAAATACCTCCCTAGCTAAGAGGGAGTGTTGACGTTTATAGCGGCGGGAGATATTTTTCTCTCAATTTAAATAATAAATGTTGCTCAAGGCATGTCGACCTTTTGATGAACAATAAATATTTCATATTTTTTAATTTCTATTGGAGGTCGACCTAGATGAAAAGTCACCTTGCTTTGAATATATACAAGGTGAAGTTCATTCATTCTATCATCAATTCAATCACTTCATTCTCACCTTCACTAGCAGAAGTTCGACATTCCATTTGCAGCAGATCAAACTTCAAGGGGAAGCATATTTATTTGTACTTAGCATCAAGGAGAAGTGTCTCCATTTATTGTATATACTCAGCCTTGTGTAAGGCCTGATTCTGTAAGCAAAATTTTGCTACTTTTATTCTGATATATAAGAAGAGATTAATTGTTGGGTTTTTCTCCCTCGTGAAGGAGGGTTTTCCTAAGATAAACATTGTGTTCATTGTCTTGTGTGTTGTATTTTTGCTTATTACTTTTCTGATCATAAAACTAACAAATATCAATAATATAAATAATATATTGATATTTGTATTTCTATTAAATTATTGATTATAAAAAATATAATATTAAAAACATGAACATATATTATTTTATTCACTTCATAATTATTTTCGTTTACTTTACAACTATTTAAAAATTATTTTATTCTATTGTTTACTTTATTTTTTATGCAAATAAACATTTGATTATGAAGAGTTATCTTATTTTATTTACATAAGAGTTATTTTAAGTAAATACATACAATTCTAATGTAAATAAAATAAAATCATTCTTAAATGGTTGTAAAGTAAAATAAAATAACTTTTTTAGTAAACAAAAATAAAAATAATATTCAAATAATTATAAACTAAAATAAATACATCTATTTTAAATAAATAAAATAACATATTTTGAGATTTTAATTTTCTTAAGATAAATGTATTTAAGATATGCAATATATTAATTGAAGAAAATTTGAAATTACTATAACATTGCAACAAATTTTATTGTTACAATATTTCAAAGGCAAGTATTATGTCACTACATGACACTTGTTAATCATAGTATAAGTTGTAGTAAGAATCTACAACTCATGTGCTCTGTGTCTAGTTTTATGTATATTTACACAAAGAAACTTTGGGTAAAAGTATAATTTGCATGTATGTTTAAATTTATGCAATTTTTTTAGAAACCCTCAAATAAAGGGTTATGATTAAGTTTTTTTTTTTAAATCCATTATTTTTGCATGTTATTATTTGCATGTTCAAATTTCTTAAAAAACAATTTTATTTTATTTAAGACTCTAACCCTAATCTTTTTTTTTTTTTTTTACAAAAATAAATAAAAAATCATCATTGCTAATACTAAATTAGACAATGATAATTTGTCAAAATTTTATGAGTTTGCTCAATCTAGATGCTCTTTGATATCTACCATTGATTTTAATGTTTGGCATGAAAGACTTGGTCATATTAATGCTAACAATATTTCCTTGATCTGCAAAAAATTAATATGGTAGATGGATTGCCTAGTATTATTCTATCTAAAATTGTATGCATAGGATGAATGAGTGGTAAGATGCATAAGGAGCCCTTTCCATAAGGTCAATCATGGAGGGAAACTCATAAGTTGCACCTAGTTCATAGTGACCTTTTGGGACCCATGGAGAATAACTCCATCCAAGGATCAAGGTATGCACTTTTGTTGATGATTATTCTAGAAGAACTTGGATCTATTTTCTTCATAGTAAGGATCAAGTTCTTGATATATTTTATGAATTTCATAAAAAATTTGAAAGACAATCTGGTTTTAAACTTAAAATTCTTAGAACTGGTAATGGTAAAGAATATGTGAAAAAAAAATTCAATAGTTATTTGAAATCATTTGGTATTAAGCATGAGCTAACCATTCCCTACACACGTCAAAAAAATGGTGTAGCGGAAAGGAAGCATGGAACTATTGTTTAAATGGCTAGATGTATGTTGCATGCTAAAAATATGTCTTATAAATTTTGGGAAAAAGCTATGTTTTGTGCTACTTACATTATCAATAGGGCTCCTACAAAAGCTTTAAAGGACACAACTCCTGAAGAAGCTTGGTCTGGTAGGAAGCCCAATCTTAAGCATTTAAGAATTTTTGGTTCAATTGCTTATGTTCACAAACCTAAACAAAAGAGGCAAAAATTAGATCCTAAATCTTCTTATCATATTTTCGTTGCTTATGATGAACATTTTAAAGCTTATAGAGTTTATAATTCTCTTACTAACAAATTAAAGTTGCTAGATATGTATGCATTGCTGAAAATCCAATGTTCGTGATTGTTCTAAAGTGCATGATATTGAATCTTCTCAAAATAAAGTTATTGTTGTGGAGGATAATCCTCAAGTTGAATCTTCTCTTAACCCTCCTAATGCATCTCTTAATTTCATAGTGATAGTGATGATGAAAATGTTGAAATTTCTCCTCATGATTCTTCTTCTAGTGATGATACTACTACATCTAAAAGAAAGCCTAAATGGTTTACTAAACTAATGCAAGAAAGTGAGGATATTTTAGCTAGAATGAATCAATCTAGAAAGGAAAATTATTGTAATTATGTTTTGATGTCTAGAACATCATGCATTCAAATAATCCTCAAACTTATGAACAAGCTAAAGATCAACCTCATTGGCAAAAGGCTATGCAAGAAGAGTATGATACTTTAATTGCTAATAAAACTTGGGATTTAGTTTCTGTTGTCACATGAAATTGCACCTTGTTAAGCACACATCTCAACATTCCAATGACACAATGGAAACGACCTAAAGGTGTGGGACCTTTGCATGTATGAGGTCGAATCTCTGGAGAATGTTGGCTTCCTTTTCTAAAGTAAGTGCATATGTGTTGGTCTAACCCAACACATGAAAACCATATAACTACTCTAATCTAACAAATCACATGGGAAAAGAGATAGAAGGAGAACATGAAATGAAAGGAAGGTGATGCAACAAGATTAGAAATATGTTTCTTCCTACTTCTAAACATCATAATACATCAAAAAAATGGCTAAAACATACATTCAAACATGAAGGTAAACAAATTTTACATAATCATGCAAGAAATAACAATGATAATAACTAAACTTTATTAATATAAAAGACTAGAAGCAATCTTTATAATGGAAAAATGCAAGAATGTAGTGTCTGCAATAGAAAAACCCTAGAGAGGCCAAAGGAAGAGCCCCCAAAATGAATACAAGTGTTGCCTTTACAATTCAAGCATAACTGAGATGAAAAATAACTAACCCTAACCCAACTAGGGTTACAAATCTCATCAAGAAACCCCAAGATCTATTCAAGAAATTTGTGCGCAAATTAAGCATGGCATGAAAGAAAGGAGCCCTCCATGGAAATCGCAACTAGGGCACAAATCATAATGCAAAGTCAACAAGAACAGTGAATGATCATGGGTGCCCATACCTGCTGGGAAAATCATGTCAAGAAGGACTTGGAGGAGACATAGCCAACACACCATCACCCTCGCCATGATGATTCTAGAAAAATCCATCCAAAAATCCCCACTAAATTCGTGATCTAGGTAAGGGAGCGATTAGAAGGGACACCCATTCGCAATAAATGACCATGGCGCCCTACAAAATCACTTGGAGAAGTCACCAAAATGCATTAATGTTGTCCTCAAACCCGAAAAGGTTAAGCCTTGCCGCTAGGAAGTAGATGTGCATTAATGGCATTTTGTGAAAGGACTGTGCCAATTCGTGGAAGGTCAGGACCTCAGGCCTAAAAGGGAAGCTTTGCAAGCCTGTGAATTAAATAATCCAAACTCCCGAAGATATGTCTTTTCAGAATGTCGAAGGGACCACAAAACATGTCCCACTGAAATCCCAAGTCTCGCCAATGAGGTGACCTTGCATCCTATCGCTCTGACGAAGGGAACATAATTGAGCTTACTCTGAAAATGTATTGTCTCTCCAATGCAAAGATCCTTCGGGGATCGGACCTCAGGTCGTGAGATGTCTGGCGTAAGGCCTACAGCTTACTACGTACTTGGAGGAAGGTGGGGAAAACAACGATGAAGGAAGAAAAGGTCGGGAGTCGGAGAGGAGAGTTACCTCCTACTGAGGAAATGTAAGAGGTAATTGAGAAGGTCGAAGACCAACTTTAGAAATTTTGACACTTAATCAAATTTCAAAAGGGAAACCATCGAGGAGATAAGAAGATGTTGGAGAGACCGAAGAAGAAGTTCCTTCGACCTAGTGATGACCAAAAGCTAGAAAAGTGAACTTTCAAAGGTCAAAGGGAATCCTTACATCTTACCTCTGAAGGTAAGAGGTAAAATGCAATGGCCGAGGGCAAAGGCCGAGGGCCAAAGAAGAAAAATGTAAGGAAGAGGAAGGGAAGATGGAAGACCGAAGGTCGAAGGCCGAAAGGAGAAGGGCGAGAAATGGAAGGAGCAAGAGATCAGGGAGGAGGTAAAGGGTAAAGCCGAAGAGCGAAACCCAAAACATATCAATGATGGAACATCAAAGGGGGGCATGAAAATGTCAACAGTTCCCTTACCTCAAGGTAAGAATCTTGTTTCATGCAAATGGTTGTATTAAACTAAGGTTAATGCAAATAATGAAGTTAGCAAGTTTAAAGCTAGATTAGTTGCTAGGGGCTTCTCTCAAGTTGAAGGCTTAGATTATAATGAAACATTTGCTCCAGTAGCCAAGATGTCAAGTATTAAATTAGTTATTTCTTTAGCTTCTCATATGCATTGGCCTATTCATCAAATGGATGTTAAAAGTGCATTTTTTAAATGGCGATTTACATGAAGAAATTCATATGTCTCAACCTTTGGGTTTCATTAAGGAAGGTAATGAAAATCTTGTTTACAAATTAAAGAAATCAATTTATGGTTTAAAACAATCTCCTAGAGAATGATATTCTAAGATTAATTCTTTTTTTCTATCTCAAGGTTTCATTAGGAGTAAAAATTATCCAAATTTATATATTAAGCATAGTGAAAATGATATTGTGATTATTATTTTATATGTTGATGATTTAATTATCACTTCCAATTCTAACAATTTGATTAGTGATGTTAAGTCTCAACTCAATCAACAATTTCAAATGACTGATTTAGGCCTATTACATTATTTTTTGGGTATGCAAATTTGGAAAACACCTAAAGGTATTTTTCTTTCTTAACAAAAATTTGTTGAAGATCTCTTAGACAGATTTAAAATAAATGATGCAAAGTGTGTTTCTACTCCTTGTGAATTAGGAACTAAATTAATAGTTGATATGGAAACTCATTTTGTTGATCCTACTTTGTATAGGAAATTAATTGGTAGTTTGAATTATTTAACTCTTACTAGACTTGATATTTCTTATAGTGTTGGTTTAGTTTCTAGATTTATGTCTAAACCATAACAAACTCATTTTAAAGTTGCAAAAACAATTTTAAGATATGTTAAAGGTACTCTTAATCTTGGTCCTTTTTATGATGCAAATTGTGATTTTTCTTTAAAGGGTTATATTGATTCAAATTTAGGAGGTGATCCCAATGATGGGAGATCCACTTGTGGTTATTGTTTCTTTGTTGGATCAGGTGCAATCTCATGGAATAGTAAGAAACAAAAATCTACTTCTCTTTGTTCTACAGAAGCTAGATATAAAGGTTGTACCAATGCATCCAAAGAAATATTATGGTTAAGAAGATTACTTGAAGAATTGGGTCTACCTCAAATGAATCCTACTCCTTTATATTGTGATAATTAAAGTGTCATTGCTTTAGCCAAGAATCAAATTTTTCATGCAAGGACCAAGCACATTGCTCTTCAACATCACTTCATTAGAGAGAAAATTGAAGAGAAGCAAATTTATCTTTTGTATTATAAAGGTGAAGATCAAGTGGTAGATATTCTCACCAAAGCTCTTGGTAAATAAATTTTTCTTTCATTGTAAAAATCTAGGATTAAAAAACAACAAGAAGGGTTTGATGTAAACTCCCCAAGTAAAGCTTAAGGGGGGATGTTAGAAGATTAATATTTACTTGGTAAGGGTTATTCTTTAATTATAATTATTTATTTTTTAATTCCTTTAAATTAAGGAATATTTGTAGCCACCTCCTTAAGAGGTTCTTGACAACTTGCGTACACATAGATGAATGGTGACACTCATTGAGTTGGGATTTAATTTCTAATTCTAACTCCTCTTCTCACCTCTATATACCAAGGTGGCTCTCCTCTCATTCTCCATTCAAGCAAGCAAGCTTAAGGCTTAAGTGCTCTCTCTCTCTCTCTCTTTTTATCATTCTTAGGTATTTTGCCTCCATTCATAATATTGGGGTTTTTTCTTGTTTTTTCCCCTTATCAAATTCTTGTGTCTCCTCATGTTGGTGGTGGTGCTTGGTTTGGCTACTCTCTCTTTGGTAATATTTTTTCCTTCAAACAATACTCATTGATTAGTTCTTTTCTTTGCTCAATTTATTTTTCCTTTCATTTTTATTGGAGATAAAAAAAAATTTAAAATAATTTTGAAATGCTAAAATATTGTATGCATCACTAATTAAAATATAGGTTTTATTTTGAGTCTTTTATCCTTAAATTAATGAGTATATTAGTATTATATAAGTAGCATGTTTCTCTTGAAAATTAGAAATTTACCTAAACTAACCCTTTTCCTTACCTAGCTCAAATTATTTGAGCATAAAATATTCAAATTGTGTGCTACGGTGCTAGGATATCACAAGGGATACCTTGTGTATTAGCTATGTTACACATTGCATTATCTTTAGATAATTACATGAACATGACATCAATAGTTACATGAGACTAGGCATATTGTATGAACACTTGTGGTTTATTAATTATGTGTTCCAAATCACTTTTTTGTATATTGAAAAGTTTGCAAAGATGACTCATGTTAACAACTGATTATAAATAAGAATAATATGTATCTCCTTACAACTATTAATACTTGACCAATACTTAGCTCCTTATAAGCACTAGCGATACCAATATTAAGCTCCTTAGAAGTACTAAAGAGATGAATGCATAGGTCCTTTCAAGAATTAACATTAGATAGCAAAGTTTAGATATCCAAACTAGAAGCCAACAATAAAATACCAAGAGTCATAATTTAGAAATCTATATTAGCTATTACATCCACACTAGAAGCCAACATTGGAAGACCAAGAATAACAACTTAGTTCATTTCATATTAGATGTTCGTTTGGATATTTAAACTTGGGTCTCCACAATGAGAACCCAATGTTTTAACCAATTGACCTTAACCCCTTGGATAGTTCCAAACCAATTAAATTGTATCTTAAGGTTTGACCAAAGAAGAATATCTTAGCCTACCAAAGTCCTCTAAGGTGTTTGTCAACACTACTTGTTCTATAGATCTAAATTCTAGAAAGTAGAGAAAACATGTTCTAGGAAACCAAAACTACATAGATTAAATCCATGAGTAGAGATCAGATCTATATGCATAGATTGATTTTTTGGGTGTGAAAATGATAGATAGAGTTGTATAACAAATTTTCTTGTTTGTTAGCAATCATAGGTCAAATTCTAACCACAAGTCACATCAAAAAAATTAAAAATAGGACTTGCCATAAATAATATGTGACCAAAAAACCTACAGCTAAGTACCCTAATGCTAGAGTTGAGATACGATGGACTAATCTCTTTTATATCAAATTGAGATAGAGGCAAGAACTAAGAGTTTTTCTTGCTTCATGACACTTGCTATCGTATTTTGGAGTGTTAGATGAGAAATTGAGATAATGAGAAAACTATAAATTGAAATAAACCAAATCACACGCCTAATCCACTAGTATATGGATGTTTTTATCACATTGCACATAATTATGCCTCTTTGAAGACTTTAATTACACCAAAGAAAACATCTCACTCCTACTTCACTTGTTGGGTAAAAGTATAGATGATTTGTGTCACACTTTCATAAAGGAAATGACCAATACAAATATAAATTATCAATTTCAACCATCTAAAAGTGTTATTTATGTTTTGAATTTTAAAATGATATAAACCAATTAAATATAGTACTCTTCATGTAGTTTATGTTTATACTTTCTACAAAAAATTAAAAATTAGTTGGATATATATATTTTTTATAAATGTAAGAATAGAATTTGAAGTGCTAAATTTTTTTTTTTTAAAATGAGGTCAATGAGATGTCACAAAAAAAGCAATATTTTTCCTCTATTTTTGCTTCAAATAGATTACTTGAGAATCTAGTGCATGAAAAAATAAAATTCAATGAATATTTATTTTTTGAATAGTTTTTGAAGTCAAACTTAGAATGCTATAGTTTTTATCTAAATTTTTTATGTTTATTTATTAAAACAAAAATCTCTTGAAGAATATTCTCTCCTCTAGAGCATCATATATTTTTTCAGTTTTTTTTTTTAATTAACATCATGTTTGATTATAAAAGCCTACTTACAATAAGTTTAAAAAAATCATAATAAAACTAGTCAAAATATCAATATATATTTTCGGATGCTAGACTTTGAGCTCTACAAAAAAGTATTTTTGAATTTTCATGAAAGTATCCCTAGATGGAGAAATTCAAAGTTGAAATTGAAGTTTTTTTTAATTTTCCACAAAAGAGGGGTTGAAATGCCACCTAGTCAACCATGTAGATACTCTCAGGTGGAAGGGTTTCAACTATAACACTCTCAACCAAAACATTCTCACTCAAAACTGTACATATAAACCCAACCATGATTCAATTTTTCAAAGGGAAAAAAATATTTTATAGTTTCAAGTGAAAGGGTTTTTCCCAAAACTGTATGTGCCACATATATGCTACATGATTTCCAACAAAACTATTTTTCCTATAATCATTTAGGATGAAATTGTTTCACTTGAAACTATTTTGTTGGTCGAAAGTGTGACACAACTCTATACTTTTACGTTGTTGTCTATAGATGTTTATATTACATCTATCAACATACACAATACATCTTCAAGTACAATTACTAAAAATAATTAGGATGTAAGAAGACTAAACCAATAACAAGGTAGGGAAGCAACCATAAATTTAATATGCTACTATATAAACTCTTGAAGAAGATGTTATGGCTTCCATGGTGAGGATGTTTTGAGCGATGTCATTGGGTTGCCAAAGCAAAAGGTTAGAGTTGTGGGTGGTGAACAAGCTGCGGGAGCTAAGAAAGCGAATGCTGAGAGGATTCAGAAGAGGATGGTTGTTGTGGAGCAAATTGCCAATTCCATTCGTAGGATGAAGTCTGCTGTCACTGCTGGTAAAGGTAAGGATGCCTCTGATGATAAGGTCCATGAGAGTTCTTTTGAAGAGGATGTTGTTGTGGGAAATCGCATTGAAAATTTTGATAGGGAGGATCTTTTTGATGTGTTGGGTTCGGCCCGTGACAGTGCCAATGTGCTTTTTAAACTGTTTAAATGGTTCTTTCATGAGATCAATAGGACTAATGTTTGTATTAGAAGCATTGCTTGCAAGGCTAAGGACCCTTCGATCCAAAGCCAAATTGATAATTTAATGGTTGGTCTCAATACTGTTGCTAATATTGTGGCGGAGGAAACTGTCAATCTAAAACAGAGTATGGAGGCAAGAATGTTATCCCTTGAGGAGAAAATAGACAAAATTTGGAATGTGGCTATGAAGAGTGGAGAAGCTCCTAAAGTATTGACTAGGTCGGACTCTGCGATGGCTTTCTCCCCTAATAAGAGAAAGGAAATTTTGTCTACTGATGTTATGGCTGCTAAGGGTAAGCTAACTAGGGAGGATTATGTTGCTGCTAAGGGTGTTGCTAAAGGTTTTGTTTTGAGTTGTGAGGTAAAAACTGGTGGGCTTGGGGTTAGAACTAGAAATAGACTAAAAAAACAGGTTGGGACCTTGGGTATTGAGGTTTCCGATGTTGGGGTTAAGGGACAGAAGCTTGCTACTAGTGAGATGGAAGTTGTTGAAATTTTGAACAATATGTAGTGGTGTTTGCTAGTTTATGGCTACTTTTTGGCTGGTGGTTTGCTGACTTTGGGCTAATGGTTGTTTAATGTTTTTTTCCTTTTTGATTCAGTTGTTCCTTTTTGTATAGGTTTTGGGCCCCTTCAAAACCCGTTTTTTACCTCTAATCAAAACTCTTGAAGATGTTATTTTTTTCTCTAAATTTACAAATTTATATATTAATAATGTAATATTTATATACAAATAATATAATATTTAAATTTTCCCATTCAAGGGTTAATGATCCACAAGAATGTTAATAGGAATGGGAAATAAAAGGGTCCAAATAAGGGATTAAGCTAAATCTTGATGATGCATCCTTGGAGGTAACCCAAGCTTGATTGGTGTTAGATATGTTTTGTGAGAAATAAGGGGAAGTTCTTGCTAGGGGGTTTAATGAATATGGGTTATAAGGAAAACAATGAATCAAAATGGAATGATCTCCTTGTTAGGTTAGGTGATGGTTTATTCAACTAGTTTCTATAGTATCATTGTGGAAGGTGATAATAAATTATCATTAATGCCTTTAGAAAGAAACATTATACAAATTGGATGACACATTCAATACTAGAGGAATTTCTTTTACGGGTCAAGAAATTTGATCATGTTAAGATTCGACATTGTTATAATGAGAAAAAATAAGTTATGAATTGTTTGGTGGACCATGATATTGGCATGGTTAATGTTTCACCCTTCGAAAGTGGTCTCTTTTCAAATTGGGATGGCCTTGCTAGGCTTGTGGACAAGGATCATCCCACTTGAGTCTATGATATTGCATTTTATTACATTGCATGTTCATTACAAGGTGGCATTAATGTCTCAAGTTTGGTAGCTTAAGAGATGGTGTTTTGCACATAGCTCTTGTGAGATTGTGTTTTCTCTGGTATTCATGTTTTCTGATGGTGGTAGGAAGTTGGTGCCTTGGATTTTCACATTTGGGTGCCTATCTTTGGGTATTTTTGATGGTTAGGTTCTTTCTTGTTGTGTGTATTAAGGAATGGTAACTGGTCCTAAGATATATGTGGTTGTGTATAATGCTTTATTTAATGACAATTCATGATGTTTCTTCCTCTCATGACTTGCCCTATGAGGTTGGTGTCTGAAGCTGGACTATCTAAGAAAGATTTATAACTACCCTAACTCGTCCATGTTAAATGTGATGGCAGTTAGGATGGGATAAAAGATAATAAAAAGTTGAGGTTGTGAGCTTCAATCCTTAAAGATTTTAAGGAGAATTTAGGAATGGGGGTACATAATATAAAGGTTCATATAAGTATTGAAGAATTGCATGTCTATACAAATGATGATTATTTAGAGGGTTTAGTTTCTTAGGAATGAAGCTTTATCCAACCTTAGGAAGTGACAATAACCCTTAGCATTAAGACCATAAGAGAACAAAATTTACCCCTTAATCATGATGTAAGTACATTGATTGATTTCATGTAGGATTTGATATTGGTTATTAAATATATTGTTGTCTCCCATAACAAGGGGCTTTTAGAAGTGGTGAGCAAGCTTGCCCTTGACAAATGCCAATTTATAGAGTGTGGTGAGGCATGTGGAGTCAGAGGTATGCAATTTGAGGGGCTAGAAGAGTTAGATGGGCCAATGATTGTGTAGGTGGTGGTTGTTTTTGGAAAAGGTTTTTTAAATAGAGTAGATGACCACTGGCATTCAAGCCTAAGTGACATTAGAGTTGTACAATGAAGAATATTGAAGAACCTTTGATGTGGGGCTTTGTTAGATCTATTGATAGTAATTAGACGCATTATATTTTGATAGTTCTTGATTTAAGCTAAATACTATGCTCTATTTCATCCAATTACATATAGATTGTTCATATTAATTTTTTAACAATCTAATTCAATTATATATATGTGTGTTTGTTATAATATTTCTTTACTTTAAATATACCCATTTCATTTAATCTAAATTATTCCAAGAAAAATAACTTAATTATTTTACTATGTTTAAGACTCAAACTCATTAGTAATACGCAAAAATTAATATAAATACAATATTTAAATGTACATCAGTAATATTTATTTAATTCTGCAGTTACAAATTAAGACCAGAAAAGGCACCGACTTAGGGTATGAGGGTTCCCCTTGGACAAGAGAGTAGTTGTGCTTTTACATCATTAGTTGCATTAAATGGTATTAGTAGTCCCTTGGAAAATTATTTGTGGCGGTGACGTGCCGTTGAAGAAATGTACAACCTTTGAAAGACATTCAATAAATTGCACACGTGTAGATGACTTTGTTGATAATAATAATATCTATAAAAGAAAATATTTTATCCTAATTATGTATCCATAAAGTCCAACACAAAAAATCAAAAGAAAGGTATCGGTTAGATACAAAGTAGTAATAATTGTTATTTTAAAGTAAATAAGTGTCATGTATGATAATAATATTTATTTTTGAAATATTGTGCACACATAATTTATTTTATTTTGTAATTATAACAAAATCAACAAGGATAATATAAAGAATAATGTCACTCTTTTAGATTATTATTTATTATTTTAAAATGTATTATAATATTAAATGTGCTATATATTTAATATTTCTTTATATTTATTATCTAAATATATATGAATTTTATTAAAAAATGTATTTAAAATTATATTAATTATTACATATACATTATACATATAATCATTATATATATAATTTATTATTTTATTTATAATATTATTTGAATTAAATTTACATATAACATAATATATAATATGTATATATTTTTATATAATATATTATTTAAATTGATGTATAAGAAATTTAATGATTTAACTAGCCTTTTAGAGAGATGAAATGGAAGGGGCAGAAGGTAGTGGATAGATAGGGAGAGAGATAGAGAAAAGAGAGGGAAGAGAGAGAAAGCAAGATATAGAAAAAAATAAAGAATGAGAGAAACATATGCATAGAGAGATAAATGATTTTGACAATTAATAATCGTTACTCACCCTAAAAAATAAAAGACAATAAAATTCATTGGTCCATGTATTTTCTAGATTAATGGCTCGGGAAGTTTGAGAAACAAGTGAATCGATGAGTCAATTTCAGTTACTCTTGGATTTAGTTCTTTTTTTGTTTATGTATAATATTTTGATCCACATCACCAAACTCTCTAATGTATTGTAATAACTAGAGATTAACTATCAAAAAAACCATTCAAATTTGGGGCTTCAATTCAACTTTTACATATAT
>VDFB02345869.1:0-26438 GCA_007258455.2 Sequoia sempervirens | reverse complement strand
TTTATCATGCTTATGAATTTTCTTGTGTGTAGGAGAATGAAGAGTAATCAAGCAGGCTTTTAGAAGCCTCAACAAGATATGCTCTTGCTCAGATAAAGAATGAGGAGGAGGAAGCAACCCTTTCTCTTTTGGAGAAAAGTTTGACTTCTCACAAGAAGAAGACATGAAGATAGGTGACATAATATATCCCCGCGAGCGTTTATTCCGCAAAGTTGGCGTGGAATATACTCTTCCGTAGAGAGACGCATCATCCCTTTCGATGTAGGACTTCACCAACATTAAACTTCCATAAAGTGACTATCTCAGTGCGAGAATCAACACTCAAAGAATATCATCGCTAATTTGCACTATCCCACGATACAAAAGAATGATCATCTTTGATAGCGGGTTTGGATGATGTTATTGAAAGGCTCAAGTGGATTGGGTCAAATTTGCATTCTCCAATGTAGGGTTATGTAAAACATAAAGAACACCAATCGTCACTAGGGCATGCATTCTCTTGAGAAGAGGTAGGAGGAGTAGACATAAGATTTCTTGCTTCAAAATTTTCTTCTTCAGGGACATCTATCTCAAGAGTATCCTTTAAGTAGGTACTGCTGGAGTAGACATCGACACATTGGAAGACACTAAAGGAATAAGAGTAGACATAACCAAAACCTGACCGACAACTGCCATCTCACATAAGTGCATAGCATCAGGGTCATCCTTCATTGTGACTACTCGATTATTACAAATGAACTTAATATATTTATGTAAGGTAGACTGGATTGCACCCATAGCATGAATTCACGATCTACCGAGAAGAAGGTTATAAGGTAAATTTTCTAATATAACATATACAAGGGTGGGTACGGTAACAAGTCCAAGCTGTAAAGGTAATACTATTGTACCTAGAGCTTGTTGACTGACATTATCGAACCCATGAATGACAATCAAAGAAGCATTAAGAGAAGATGAATCAATATTAATTTTAGGCAATAGATCGATGGTACATACATTGAGTGCCGAACAAACATCAATGTGAGTACATCTAATACCAATCTTATTAATACGGGTCCTGGCACTGTTAGAGACCAAATACGGCTTTACTTCCAGTGGTTCTGGCGATATTAAACGTAATAATATCGGGCGAATCCACACCAATTATGGCTGCCCCATCAACGATTAGCATCCATCTCTAAATGGAAGTTAGCTGAAAGGATATTTTGCAAAGCGCCCTCAAAGCATACCTTGACCTGGCGTTACAAAAACTAAAATCCGGAGTAGTGAGATCTTATCCGTGCTATGCACCCGAGGTTGTTCTTACAAGACATCAAAAGGTAGCCAACGCAGTTGTTTTAGTTGTGGTGTGCTCATAGATTTCCGGTTAGAAGCACTGCCTCATTAATTCTATCCTCATAAGTATGGGTACCACTTTGTAAGAGGGAGCCATAGAAATATCAGGAGAATCACTATCAAATGGAACACTATCCATAGAACAAATCCTTTTAGGAGAAGGACTAGTTGGGGTCACGTAAATGACCGGTCTCTTAGAACTTTGAGGGGAAATAGAGACATATATTATATTTACAGAATCATCACAACTAGTAGAATAATTATTTGAAGACATATTCTCAACATCAATCCAAATAGGATCAAATGTGAAAGGAGACTTATCATTCGCTAATCATCATCTCTAGAGGAGAGTGCATTGGAATAGATAAGAAATTCATCATTCAAAAATGCACCATCTCTAGGAAAGAGTGAATTGGAAGGTATAAGAGATTCATCATTCATGAATACATCATCTCCAAAAGAGAGTGCATCGGAATGAATGGAAGGTTCATTATTCACGAATGCATCATCTCTAGAAGAGAGTGCATTGGAATGGAGAGAAGGCAAAGTAACATTAAGAAAGGTATCAATGATTTCTTCTTATTGCAACAAAATATCCTCCAAAGCAATAGGACTTTCGTGAGAAGGATCAAAGATATCAAGTGACATAGGAAAAGCCAAGTCACCATCACATGGATGAAATGGAATATCATTAATATTTTGAACAAAATCGGACACTAAACTAATAAAAGAAGCTATTAAATTCATTACGATTTTTTTGGTATTTTCTATGTTCTAGTAATTCGCATGTTTGGAGGTCTTCAGAGTGGAATTTGAGGTAGGAACCTATGTCAATCCCTAAAATTTGATTGCCGAAGGCATTCGTATTTTAGGGATTGAACTAGTTCTTTGGGAGACCTTTCCAACGGTGCAAACAGTTTTGAATTCCGAGCACCGAGTCAAAATTTATGACCCCACCAAGTAGGGGTAAATAAATTCCTAGTTTTTCAAAATATTTTCTCTTCACGTTGGGTTCACGAAAATGTAGAGAAGGGGGATTCACTACTCACAATTTCTCTTCATTCAGAGAACCTAATGAGGTGAACTACCCTAAACTACCTCAAGAAACAACGTGAAATTCTTAGAATCATAAAGAGCAGATCACAAAGATTTTCTAGACAAACTGACAAGCTCTCGGCCAAAGGACGGTAGCATGGTATGCGGACACTAGCGCGTGCAGACGATAGTGCGACGCACTGGCATCCCAAAGGTGCACTAGCATCTCGTATGGACCAGGGAATGAGTTTATCATAGAAAATGACAAAGCGACTACTTCTACTCTAATTGCTCAGGACTTCCAGAATATAGGAAATAACAGAAAGTGATAGAACTGAAATAAAGTGAGACAAAAATGATAGAGATAAGGAGAAGAAAGGAAGGAAATTCTTACAACCATGCCAGTGATGAAACTTCCAACATGTGAATGTCTTCAAAACCTGCATGCGTGATATCTAGGAGAGATGTGTGTATAGGGTTTGCCCTACTACTTTGGTGCGTTCCCACCCACCAATAGCCAGATAGAAAGAGGTAACCAAATGGAAAAAAGCGGCTGTGGTAAACCAAACATCAGCCAAGAGTAGGAACCTGCACCACTGGCATGAGTTATAGTGGGCAAATCCCTCACGGAGGAGAACCCACATCACAAGAGGGTGATAAAAGTAATCCCACTGAGGCAGAACCCACTGAAAGCGTGGCTGAGATGTAATAGTTGGGATGTATGAAACCCAAGATGCCTGGAAAAGAAAAGTCACGAATCCAAGGAGGGGAACAAGGAGGGCTACAAGAGCCAAGAGTGTTGTGGAGAAAGTTGTAAGAGCTTGGGAGTGCTGCTGTGACAAATAAATGAGTTGTGCAATCAAAAGCAAGATGGAAGAATGCCAAAATGGAGAAGAAACTAGAATGAAGCTAGAAGAAGTTAGAGAGAAGAAGAGTGTTAGAGAGTGAAATGAGCTAAAAGGATAAATTTTAATGAGGGAGAAGAAGCTTCTCCAACCGTTACAAGGAATCATTGGCCGCTAATTAAATCGGTAAAAAAGAGGTGACAAGTGGAAAACATGCATAGGAATTGGAGATTGAAACATCAAGGAAGCATAAAGTGTACACAACAACATCCATTGACCGACACACTAGTGGTTTGGACACTGGCGTTTACAAAACTAATTTTATAATCCGAAAAGCATTGGACGCTTTGAAGCAGCAATTACGCTAAGGTAGTCACGAAGGGCATTACATGCATCTCTTGAGAAGGAAAAAGGCTGATGCAAGGGATAAAATGAGCCTACACAAGATGCTAAGGGAGTGGACACTAAAACGGATACAAAAATGCATGTGAAATTTCAAGGGGTGCAATTTTACGATTATACAACACTTAAGCATAATCACAATTTTATCCAAAAGATGTTTTAACATCATAACCCTATTGGAAAAAACTATCACAAGGGAAACTTTGACAATAACCCTATCTCCCTATCAACCCAAAGGAAATCAAAGATCAAAAATGATAGAGATAGGGTTGGATTAAGACAATCACTGTCTCAATCCTCTGGGTCTCACCTTGATGAACCCCCTTTTGGTGTCACTCTCCACCACTCAACCTATAGGTCCTATGCTATTTAGGCACCCCTGGTTCTTTTGGACAACCCTGCTATCAATTCAAGTCCATTAACCAAGCCAAACTTGGTGCTCTTCCTCTCATTCACTCCCTAGCCCTTAATACTCTTAAAGACTAGCTAACCTTCAAATGCTTACAAATCTTGTTGCAGGGGTGTGAAAAGATTCCATGGCTTCAAAAACATCTTACAAAGGTTCCTTATCAACCTCCATTCACTAGTTCTTCGCTCTCACAAAAATCCTATTCTAGGGTTTAGGAAGGGCTACTAGCCTTGAGCCCCTTGTAGGCCTCCTAACCCGAGAAAACAGGTTAATACTCCTCCCCTTCAATAGATTATGCAAAACTCCCTTCTGACACCCTGGCTCATTTTCCAAGTTCTTGAAGATTTTTAGGGTTTTGGACCTTCACTGTCCGTACACAGGTGTAATCCTGATCTTGCAAGAATTAGGGCTTTTCTTGATCATTTCTTGGACTGTTTGCTTCTTCTAGCCTCAAATGCACTGATGAAGAATTTGTCTTCTTTTCCAAACCTTCTCAAGGCTTCTTACATTCACCACACACCTTATTTTGTTAAGGAATTGACACCCCTGCTACGTTAAGACTTGTCTTTGACTGTCTTTTCCAAGCCGGGCACTAATAGTCTCGCCTAGGAAAAGACCTTAAGCATGCTTCCAGAACTCCCAATGCCTCCTACTACTACAATATGTACAAATATGGAGCATGGACACATTCCCAACAAGTCCATACTTCCTGGTACGAAGGGAATGTAGCCTAAAACTCCATTTTTACATAGTTTCCAGTCAAGACAGCAGATAAAAGAAAACACAAAATTTACAAGAGCAGTTGAAAATGATTGACTAACTATCTATTGTGCCAAAACAATACTTCCAGAGGCTTCACTACATGCTAATCAAAACACAGAATGCCTCTTTCAATACATCTAACAGCTGTTACAGGAACAAGAACAGGAAAAACATAATTTGCACACCAAAATCACTGTCTTTTATTTATTCTCATAAAACTTCAAATGTTCCAAATGCTTTCCAACCTCTCAAACAGGTCGAGAGCTTCCTTTTAAAGGTTCACCAAGTGGTTACTCTTCCCTTGGTTGGACATAACCACCACCTTAGGCAAAAATTGCTCCAATGCAACATTTTTGGACTTTATTGCAACTTTTAGTGACTCCTAGCTGAGAAACTCACCCAATGAATCATGAACTCCTAATCAACCTTTATTATAACATGCTATAACTCTACTAACTCAAAATTAAATGGTCAACATGACCATGAAGCATTAAAACAAAAAAATTCTCCTAAACTTCAAGTTTTAGCCTAGTGTTCCTCTATGCTTCCTAGGTGCTCTTGCACCAAAAAACCTAAACCATAAATCATCTCGAAACTATGTCTGAAGATACTTACCCAATTCATGGACTAACCTAACTCGACTCGACTAATCTAAATGTGAGTGTGTGTAAGCTTAGTTAGGTCTTATTAAGGGTTACTAGACCAAATCCATTTCTTGAGTGATACTTCCCCTCTCTTTCGAAGGCTCAAACCTATTCTTGCATTCATCTTATCACATAATAATAGTATTTATCCATTCATATGAAATCCACAAGTGGATCACAAAACATTTGCATTAACAAAACATTATAATATTCACATTGCAATATATATTCTTTCTTTGCATTTCATCAATATAAACATTATTAATCCTTTAAAATCAATAACATCATAATACCTATTTCAGTATTCCATTCATCTATCAAATATATTAAAGTCATGATTAACATTTATCATCATATTTACTCATGAAGTTGAAAGTAATTCGGTAACTATGAACTGGGGTGTAACATATATCACCTTCACAACCATGTGCTCTCAAGGAAAGTAGAGGAAGGCATGAGATTATAAGTTCTCCAACAACACTATCACAACAATAGAGAAGAGGAGCCAAGAAAACAACTTGCAGCTACAATGGAGGTGGTGAAGCTTGAAAGTGTGTAAGTGAGTGTCTAGATTGAAGCCAAGAGTGAATGAATGTTTTAGCAATTTGAAGGAAAAATGGCATAAAAGGATTCATTTTGCATTGGTCAAGGGGGCAGTAGGAGTTATGGTTCACATTTTATGGAGGAATGTAACACCTCTGTAGATTCCAAAGGCAGGAATCCTGTCAGGACGACAATGTGGTGCATGAACATCCTTGGAAAACTTCCTCCATCGACATGCAAACAGGCTGGCAGATGGACGGGGAGAGGTGGCAGATGTCGGGTTTGCATTATCAAAATTACATCTTTCTAAGGTAAGAGGTATGAAAATAGGGAATTTTCAAGGGGTGAAATTTCATGCCATTACACAAAGATTCTAAAAGTATTGAAGAAATAACAAAATATCTCAAGTACCTTTTCCATAAGGATAATGGATGGGGTTGATGCGAGGAATGATATATCCTATGAAGACCAAAGATGGATGGATAGAACCTAGGATTCTCATGACAAGAGATGATCAAGATACCTAAAACCCAAGGGGGCTAATGGATTTTGTTTAAGTACCAACTTGATAGGGCATATTGGCAAGACAACAAACACACAAATGGGAACTAGTGACAAGTATGTACAAGGATGAACCTAGATGATGACACAAGATTGACCTTATGTATAAGACGATTGAGATATACACGATGTACAATATTTATGAGATGATGTTGATTAGAAGAAGCTAAAAAATGGGATAGTTATCCAAATCATCAAAAGATGAATTGGGAGGACGATACAATGGATAGATGAGTGATGAAAAGCAATATTGGATTAACAAGATGGGGTATAGATGGCATTGGATTGAATGAGGGTAGCCTATAGATAGATACCAATGATGAGGGATTATGGGATGGAATGAGGATGGAGATGAATGGATGGATAGATAAAGATGGGGAGATCGAAGAATGATAAGATGGAGGGATGAGGTGATAAAGATTTGGAGATGAAAGGGATGATAGGATGAATGGATAGGAAGACAAGGATGGGGAGATAGAAATATGATAGGATGGGGGGATAGGAAGACAAGGATGGGGAGATGGAAGGATAATGGGATGAAGAATGAATGGTTTGGAGGGATTAATGGAAGCAGGATAGGGTAATAATGATAGTGAGATGGAAGGGATGATTTGATGGATGGATGGGGAGATAAAGATGGGGAGGTGGAAATGATTATTAGATGGAGGGATGAACAATTTAGAGGGATTAATGGAAGGGATGATATGATGGATGGATGGTAATGAATGAGATCTCCAAGAACCATGTAATAAAGGAAGAATATGCCCCACTCTAGCTATGTCATGCGTGATGAGGCGGGAAGGATGGAAGATAGGAGGATGGGAAGATAAGGGAGGTAAATGGAGGATATGATGGGTGGATAAGCAAGGGAGATGTATAATAGCATGATGGGAAGGATAAGGAGGGTAGATGGATGAAAGAATGATGGGAAATATAAGGAATATGATAGTGTATGGATAAAGGGAATGTATACAAAGAGGTGTCCAAAGCATGTATATATATTTTCCCCTGTCTTTATCAAGATCACAAGGATGGAAGAATTTAGATAAATGGGATATGATAGGTAGGATAGGTAAGATAGGTTGGATGTAGGATATGAAGGATGGGGATGCTTGGAATGGAGCTGCCCCACAACATGGAGAGAAAATGGATGGGGGATTTACAAATGACGCCTATTTGCTAGTTTTTCATCATGGTACTTGCCCAAGGTGCTTGTTTTCCAAGTTTTCACCATTGGACGAATTTTATTTTTACTTTTGTATTTTTTATTTTTTTTGTTGGATTTTTTTTATTTTTGCATGGATGGGGTGGATGAGGAAGATAATGGATGAGATATGGGAGATGGAGGATGGAATCAAGCATCTAGTGTCATATTGAGGTAATAAGAGATCATGTGTGAAGTGATTATTGGATGTTCGTACAACCTTATCAAGATAGATGGATTATGAAAGGGCATGGATTAAAGCGATTTGATGGGGGAGATATGTGAGATAATGGACGAGATGTTGGAAAGTGTATTGATGGAATGATTCCAGGTGAGTGTGATGGGGGGATGTTGTGAGGACCAAAATTGGCACATATTGTGGTGGATCTAGAATGATAGGAGGATCAATGGATGGAGAATGTTGGGATGATGGAGGAGTTGGGATAGTGAATATTGGGACATAGGGATCCAAAATAGATTTAACAAATAGATGATGGGAATATGTAGCTTTTGGATTAGCAACTTTGGATTCCATTATGGATTTTTTGTTTGAATGCATTGCATCTTTTTATTTTGGGATCCACATGGATTTTATTTTTTCTTTGGTGGGCCTTTATAGCCTTTGAGATTGATTTGGATTTAATTTTTCTTTTCTTCATCATGTCTTTTGAGGGGACATGGTGATCTTTAGGTCCATGTGGATGTTGGGTTGTATGCATTTTTATTTTGGCATCCAAATTACTTCCAATAATAATGGTATGGGTGCGAGGAGAAGGATGATGTGTAGAGAATATGAAAGGTTTGATAGAGGAAGAATTTTGGAGATGGTATATAAATGGAGGATATTGGAGAAAATTCATGGAGGTGTACCTTTGTTGATCCTGATTGGAGATTATGATAGTGGGATGGTTATGATGGTTAGGGATAGGAGATTGGTGGATGAAGGGATGAGTAGGATAAGATGGAGGATAGGAGTTTGGAATATAAGGGCCCAAAATAGATTTAGTAGATGAAGGATGGGTGATGGTGGATTGTGGGACATGAGGAACCAAAATAGATTTAGTAGATAGTGGATGTGTGATGGTGGATTGTGGGACATAGGGACCCAAAATGGACTAAGTAGATGGTAGGACATAAGGACTCAAAATGGGTTTGGAGGATAGAGGAAGGATATGGATAGTTGTTTTGAGTTGATATGATGGAGGAGGGGGGATGCTGAAAAATGGTTTGGTGGAATGATGGAAAGCTTCAAATGATCATTTGGAAGAGGCCTGCTTAGGCTATATGAAGGTTGTAGCAATATTTTTGTATTGTGAGCCTAGAAATATGTAACCAAGGCCTTGTGTTCATAGATTTTCTTTGACATGGATGGGATCTAATATACCTTGATCATGCAGTCCTAAGCATTTTCCTTGATAGTCCATGGTCTTGAGTATTTAGTTTATGGTAGGATGCTTATTGTTTTGGAAGCATGATGTGAGTCCATTATTAGGTGGAGGAGGATAGGTGGTGGATATGATTTTTTCTTTTATTGTGAGAGAACCACCATCAGTGAATGTAAGAGGACCAAGGGGATATGGAGGTGGTGTTGGGTTGGTTTGGATAGGAAGTGATAAAGGATCATGAGGTGGAGTATATGGGATGGTAGAATCTTAATTTGGAGGAGTGGGTGATAAGGGATCATGAGAGGGGTTGCAAGGAATGATTAGATCTTGATTGATAAGGGGATCATGGGATGTAATGAAGGTACTATGATCTTGATATGGAGTATATGGGATGGTAGGAGTTTCATTTGGATGAGGGGATGTATTAGTATGCTTTGGAACAAGAACTTGGAATGTTTCAACTTGTGTGAGTAGTGTGGTGGTGGAGTGTTCGATGGACTACTCATATGGGGTAGATGGAATGATAAATGATTCATGAAGTTCATGGGAGTGGATTTGGTTAATTATAGGAGTAGTAGAAGGGGATTGAATTTGTGTGGTGTCAATGGGTTGGATGATGTCAATGGTTTGGGTGGTGTTAGGAGTGGGAAGAGTAATGATGGGTGTGGGATGGAGAAGGGCCTCATCACTAATGATCATACAAGGTGGAGTGGGGTGAAATGACTCCACAACTTTGGGATGGGGATTTGGTCATGAATTGTTTATGAGGAGTTCTTGGATGACATTAGGGATGAGATATTTGTATATTTTAGTCTTAGGTGGAGTATTATGGGTAGATGGAAGAGGGGGAGTAGTGGGATAATTAGGATTATGGATTGATAGATGGTGGATTTGGACTAATGATGGAGTTGATAGTGTTTTTGTGTGATGATGGAGGTTGATATATGGATAGACGAGAAGATGGAGGTATGGATAATGGATGAGGGAAATGCGAGTGATGGATAAGAGGAAGATGTGGACATGGGATAAGATGGAGATGTGGATGGAGGAGTTAATGGATTTCCCTTGTCAAAGGTAGCATAAGGATTACTAATGGGTGTGGATGGAGGCATGATGGGATAGATTGGATGAGTGATTTTATGTTGGAAGAAAATTGAAGCAGTCTTGCTAGTAATGATATCATCAAAGGGATCTATTTTGTACTTGTCTTGATCAACAAGACTTCCATCATCATCTTCAATGTAATTGAGATCTCCCTTAATTAGTGTTTTTGATCTTGTAGAGGGAGGATAAGGATTCATGATGTTGGATTGGATGGGTATGAATGAAAGAGATGGGAAGATGGGTGATTAGAAGATAAATGGAATGGATTAGAAGAATATGGAAAAATATGAGATTTATTTTGATATCAGAAGATCTTGGATGTGGATGTACTAAAGCTCAGGTTGGGAGCTAGATTAAGCTTAGATTAGGATTTTATCTAATCTTAGATTAGGATGATTTGGAAGGTATGGTTGGAGGGACTCCTAAGTTCAAACATACAGCTAAACTAATGAGGTGATTGTTGGATGGATGGTTGATAGTATCCTCTCAACTATAGTTGAGATCCTATGTCAAATTTTGATTGGATAGATTTCCTATTTGAGATAGGCTAAGTTCTCAAGAAAGAGAAGATATCAATGCAAAATATACCTTTGGCTTGAGGTGAAATAGATTGAGCAAATGATTACTAACTTGGGATAGACAAAGTTCCCAAGAAAGTGTTATGATTGATTGATTTAGGATTCAAGAGCTCAATTAAGTATCAAAGGTTGTATTTTGGATTGGGGGTGATTTGGATGTCAATAGGATGGGTTTAGTTGACTCCTTGTTCAAAAGGGGGGATGTTTTGGATAGGTTAATGGTGGTCGATGAGATGAAAGAGATCATTTGAAGATGGATATGGAGAGGAAAAATGTGGATTACAATTTTGGACTCAAGAGGACATTGGCTCACTATGATAGGAAAGATTTGATCTTTGAGTTTTGTTTGGAGAACAAATCTGCCTAGGAATAATATAGATTAGCCTATTTATAAATGAACCCACCCAAGAACAAAGTTGAACCTATCGGCGAAGCAGAGCCACCTAAGAATGATGGATGATTGGTTTGACCGAACATAATTTCCCATTGACAAAGAACATCCATTGAATAAGGATAATAGGGGCAACCAATAGATCCTCTTATGTATAACATATCCACCTAAGGATAGGGCATAATTGACCAAGGATGAATGAATATATTGGAAGAGTGCAATCACCCATGAATAGAGTAGATTGAACTATGTGGGAATGTATCTATGCAAGAACAATATGGGATCACTTATTTAGGGATGATGGGAGGATGAAGTAGGTAGATCCACCCAAGAAGAAAGCAGGATTGCCCAAGGATGATTGTATAGAGACAGGAGATAATTGCCTAGGTGGATCTTCCAAGAACAAAGTGAACTCACCCAAGGATGACTAGACAAAGACTAACACAAGGAATAAATATTGCAAGTAGATAGACGCAAGATAGATGATGAAATGATGGACTGAACATATGCATTGGTAAGCACAAGAAGACATGCCAGAAAGTACAAGCCTAGATTAGTCAAGCAGGTGTGTTAACTTAGTGTAGGCCCACCAGCCTAAAGGCTAATATCTCAAGATCAATGCAAGGCAACTCTCTGTCAAGGGTCTATATATAGGGATCATATATCTACTTAGAGATACATGGTGAGTAGCTTCAAGCATGATATTGAACCTTGCACCAAACTAGGCAATGATCAAATGATCTTAATATTGACTGATACAAGGTGACCTAGTGCATCCTCTAAATATCGCGAAGGTATGTGAGGCACATCTATGAATAATAGTCTATCATAAGCATGGGTTGGGAATGTCAGTCAAGCCGTTCAAACCAACCTTGCACTACTAACTCAGATTCTCTCAAGTATCAAAGCTTCGCTAAACATGATGTGACTAGATTGGGGTACAAATTTTGTTCACCCCCCTTTATATACCCTATTGATTCACGTGATTGAGGTCATCTATCAGGGTGATGAAAACCCCAAGTAGGCCTCCTAAAGGGAAGGATATGCTAGGTGTTTCTGATCTCTAGGCTCACATGTAATGCAAGGAGAGAGAATATGCACAAGCTAGCACTCCTAGGTGACTCAACAAATGGACCTAGGTCAACTTGCGATTTCTAATCCCTAGGTTCATTGAATGGTGCACAAGGAGAGGATACATTGATAAGGGACCTTAAACACAAAAATAAGAGTAAAATGACCCTTTAGAAATTGAAGTGTGCCTAGATTAGTGGTAAAAAAGATTTCTTTGATGGTGAACCTGCAGAAGATATGTTAGTAGTGTGATTTTTGGTCTTTGGCAAGTGATATCAAGTTGCACAAGAAGATTATTAGATAGAAAAAGTGATCAAAGATAAAAGAATGTTAATCCATGGGGGGTTGGGACGCCTACCCCAATGATAAGGGGTGTAAGGGACAAACACGATCCCTCACGTAAGGGGTTCAGGGGCGAAGCCCCCAAATATTTTTTTGGAAAGGAAAATGATAAAGTGGAAAGAATTTTTTTTACTTGAAATATATTTTTTATACCTTTTGTAGTCATTGATGTAGGAAGCAAGATCGCCCAAGAGCAAAGCATAGTCGCCCAAGAACAGAGAAGATCCACCTAAATGCATAGTCACCCAAGTAGAAAGCATATTTGCCCAAGAGTGAGTACAACCACCCAAGTAGTGATGGATTTTCCCCTTTAGTGACAAAGCTATCTATCAACGTATCTTCTTGAGTAGTGTATCTGCCCAAGTAGTGACAAAGCCACCTATCCACACATCTTCTCCTATATAGATGGAGCCACCTCTGTAGGTTGTGGATCCTCTTGTTTAAGTGCAAATCGATTGCCTTTGTAATTGCATGTTTTCCTTTGTAAATAGTGAAGCCACCTGTCCATGAAGTTGCCTCTAAGAAGGTGTATCCACCTATGCAGTGCAAATCCACCTCTGTAGCTTCACAAATCCACCTATGTTGAAAATATTCCTTTGTGGCTGCGTGGATTCACCTATTCTTTATGGGGATGATTGGGTGGCAGGAAGCCAAAGCAGAGCCACCTTTTTGGAAGATGGAGCCACCCATTTATAGAATGAATTTGCCTATGTAGAACATATTTTCCTCTGTACAAGGAACCTGCAACTAAAAACTCATGAAAAACCTAGGAAAATATTATTAGACCCCTAACATGGGTCTCACCAGGCATGCCAGAATGTGTGCAGTGAAATTTGTGCCTAAAATGAATGGAAATTGCAATAAAACCCAAAAAAAAAAAAAACAACACTCAAGATTAGGCTAGAGAGCTAAAAATAATGTAACGAGCCTCCTGTTGAGTAGATTTTCCCACAATTAGTCAATCAAATGTGTGCTCACTAGAAATTTCAGCAGCATAATGATGCTCCAATGAAAAATGAGTGAGTTATTTTGATAAATGGCCAAGTTATGGATATATAGGATTTTGGTATGAAATAGATGAAAGTCTAGGATTGGTTGATGGAGATCAAGGGTTGAGGATGAATGGGATCTCTCAAGCCACAAGTTTGTGCCAAGTGGAACAAGGAGAGGGAATGAGAGGGAGATTGTAACCTCGAGGGTACATGGCCTATGTGATTGATGTGAGGGGGATTAAGTGTGTGCAAATGATTAATGGGTGGGTTAGGTGGGGATTAATATTAGGATTAGAGGACAAGTGGGAGATTGGAGGATGTGACATTTGGAGAGAGAAAAATAAGAATTTCTTGGCCCCATGGTTCCCGTTGCACCAAAAGGTCGACCTGTTAATGCCCGATACAACCACCAGAGTTAACAGATCCATGGGAGGTGGTTAGTCCATGTCATGAATCCTGAGGGGAGCGTTGATCATTTACCAACAATCTCCCCTTCAACACAAGCCAAGGGGATTTGACTCGACACCTTTGGCTCTGTTACCAATTATTGGTCCCACAGTTGTCGTTGCACCAAAAGGTCGACTTGTTAATGCCCGATACAACCGCTAGAGTTAATAGATCCATGAGAGGTGATTAGTCCATGTCACGAATCCCGAGGGGAGCACTGACCATTTTCCAACATAATTAAATTTAATTTTTATTTGGAGGAAAGGGTATTTAAGGGATTAAATAAAATAAATAAGGATATTTATTTAATTTAATATATAAATGAGATGGGGGTAAATAATTAAAGGTAATTATTTACTTTAGGTTAGGATAAAGATTGATATTATTGAATATTAATTAAATAATAGGGTAATATTTAATTAATATCTAGAGGATAGGAAATTAGTTGAATTAATGGTAAATGGATCAAATGAAAGTGGTTAATTTTCAATGTCTACACTTTGTCTAATTGTAACCATCTCTACCTCTCATTCACCGCCCTAGTGATGCTCCATTAGTCAATCACCATAATATTTCCCATGTGCTACCATAGAGTTGCTTTTATGCTTACTTGTTTGCCATCATCGCCATTGGTTCTACTTGTGCATTGCCCTTCAATTGCTGGAATTGTGCCTCCTCTAATGAGCTTTTCAATAAAGAACTGCATTTTCAAGTAACTTTTCTTAAATTGTATTAAGGTATTTTTTGGCATAATTTTTCTATTAAGATGGGGTAGAATTTTGTGCTCTTTGTAGCGATATAATTTTTTTTGGGTTTGACTTTCTAGTTTCTTAGAAAATAAATTTTCTTCAAAATTTGTTGTCTAGTCATGGTTTTTGGACATTTAGGAGCTCATAACATTCTCAAAACAAAAATTTTGAACTTTTTTTGTTTGTAAGTTGATATTTTTTGAGCTCTACAATTATCCACTACTTTTTTTTGGGTTTTTACATTGGAGCATAATTTACTTTCAACATTTTTGGCCATTTTGGACCTTGAGAACTAAAATTTATATTGTAAATCAAATTAAAATAAAGTTTCATGCTTTGTAATTGTTGGAGGGTCTTTTCAACAAATAGTAACATAGGATGTACTTTCGTTATCTTATTTTTGTACTATGGATCAAAATTTGGTCCTTTTTCTCACAACTCACAATTACTATGATTGGAAATTTAAAATGTTGATATATCTAAGGATATTATAAAATCACTATGGGTTTGGAAGGTGAAATAACTCTAATTGTAGAAAAACATAAGTGATATAACAATGTGACGAAACATTTGGAACATTGTGTATGTTTGGCTCTTTTGGTATTTTTTTTCACATTAAATATGTAAATACACCCAATTAGTTTTGTATTACATTGGAGGGTTTGTTTGGATAATAGGATGTTTTGAGAGGTCACTAGTTATAGAATGAATGCATTAGTATGAGCCCTAACAACTTTTTCACTATATATATTTTTTCACTAAGTTAAATCACTAAGATTGTAGTTGAAATATTTTTACATTGAAAAAGAGGACTAGTTGATTCTTTTCATTTTTTCCAAACTTGGTCCCAACTAATCAATTTTTGTTTCTACTTCTATGCATGGAAGATGCCATCGCTTGATGATTTTGTTACCTCACTTAATAGGGAGTAGGATAAAATTGTATAGATGTGTACTTTGAAGTCTTCAAAGTTGCATGCCTTTATTTCCAATCAGGGCATAAAAGAAAAAGGATTTAAATGACAATAAGGAAAAGACATAGAAAACGAGGGACAAAAATGATAATGGATAGGAAAGGGATAAAAAATCTCCCATTGATTCTAAATATCCTTTGAGACCTCCTCTTCAAAGGATGATAAGTTGAAGAAAGAGGGGGCAAAATGTGCTCATTGCAAGAAAATAGGTCACAATGAACATGCTTGTTTGAGAAAACATATTGATCACTTGACACACATTTTTGAGAAAAAATTTTAGTGTTCTCGAGTCTATCTCTAAAATATCATATAGAGTATTCTAAGTCATCTAATAAAGGGAAAGGGAAAGGCCCTTGTTGTAGGTGCAACTGACTAGTTACTTGAATTTGGTGCTTCATACCACATGGCTTCATTATAGATTGAGTTCTCACCTTTGGAGCCTTGTTATTTTTCCCACTTATTAATATGTACAACTCTTCTATTAGTATATGCAAGAGAGTGTTGATTGAGGTAGGTGAAGACGCATTTTATGATGACCTTCACATACCCACCTTGTCTAATCTCCTATCTATCTATCAGATTACTCAATGGGATTTGCAAGAGAGTTGATTTTTCTCCTAATTCTATGGTAACTCGAGAACTACAAAGTGATGAAATTGTTGTATTTGGGAGGGTAGATCATCAATCTAGACTATATGCCTTCTCACATATTTATCTTGAAACCCCTTTAGTAGATATTTATACAAATATGAGTATTCTCTATGATGAGTATTATAATTATTTAAACCTAGCTCAATTTAAGGTTCTTGAAACATGTGTTGAGACTCCATATACTCCTACCTCTATTGAGATCAAAGTTACCTCTAATGTTCCCATTCAATAGGACCATCTTATTTGTCTTCTAGATCTACCTCATTTGGATATTTTTCTACCAAATATCTCCTATTTTTTTGTTGATTCCCATATCTTGGATCTCAAGTACACTATCAAGGACTTTTCTCTTCTTTTTGAGGATATTCCTTCGATGAACTTGAGTGTTACTTCACTAGATGCCTCAAATGTTTCTTTTGAGCCATTTCATACCAATATTCATTGTTCACCTCAATAGGATATTTATCTACTAGACATTTTACATTTGTTTGTGGAGTCCCATCTTTAATATTTGGAGGAAATTTTTGAGGATTTAGTCTTTTTGTTTATTGATATTGGTCCTTGGGCTGCATCAACATCTTCAACTTCTTTGGTATCTATTCATCATCTATTTCTACTTAGATTTTAGAGGCCACTTCTTGTAGTTAGGTGTATCACTCCTAATTTGGTTATGTCCCCTTTGAACACTAGAAAAGTGACATTCAAGCAACATCTAGAGACCTTAGTCTTACATTTTATTCCCACTTATTCATTTCTAGAAAGGGAAGATGTCTTGCATACTCCATTAAGTTTTTTTCTTCCTGAGGGAAGAAATATTGTTCAACACACTTCACCTTCTTTGGTGCGTAGGAGGCTACACAGTTGGGGGTTGAATGGTTCTAATTCCTTTTCTCTCTCTATTTGAGAAGGGGGCTCTTCTCTTTATTTTCTTTGTTATGTACATGGTATTCTCATTACGATACACATTGCTAGGACCTATTTTTGTTAACCCACCTAAGCTACACTTAAGGAGGGTTTTGGTGTAGGGTTTTATTCTTTTTCATTAGTTTATTATACAACTAGTTTAGCTTGTTTACGTAGGCTCATTTTGGCCAATAATGGTGAACTTGGAAGAGTATTGTCTCTTCATAGTCCACTTTCCTCCTCCTTTACACTAAATGCACTCACCTAATTTTTTATCTCTTATCCTCTCTAGTTTGCATTTTATTTTGCTTTCATCATTAATGGGAAATAACACTATTTAGCCTATCATCTGGTATTAAGTAGTGTCATGGCTATCACCATGGATTTTGGTCTTGGTTGATTTCTTTATTCTTATGAAATTAAACATCCAATCATATTGAATCTATCTTGTAGTGTTGATTTCACTATATTGGTAATGGATGATGAAATCCCTATGATGATGTGATCATCAACATATAGAAATGAGATCAAAAATTGCATCACCCTTCTATAAAATATAGAAATTTAGACTAGAGTGACATTGGGAGAACCCTATGAAAAAAGGAAAAAATCCATATTCTCTTACCAAGCCTAAGGGGCTTGTTTGAAATTGTAGAAGTATTTTTTAAGCTTGTATATAAAAGAACAATCTTGAATTAATGACTATCATTGCTCCATGTATTGAATGGTGATTCACAATGGTGATTATAGGAGTTAACTATATGGAGTTCATTTTGGAAACAAGGAAAAAGGTTTAAGTATAGTTAGCTCCTTGAAATTAGAGAAACATTTTTCCACAAGTCTTACCTTGAACTTATCAATGTTGTCATCCACAACATGCTTAGTTTGGTAGATCCACATGCATTGAAACCATGTTTCTTCCCTTGGGATGTGGGAATAATTTCCATGTGTGATTTGCAAGTAAGAAATTTCATTCTTCCTCCACTATTGAATTCCATTTACTAATACCATGAGTTTCTGTAAATTATTATGGATTTGAAGCTATGAAATTGTATGCGTAAGGTCAATCATAATAATTTTATCATTTCCTTAGTATGTCAAAAGGATCCCCAACTAGTGAACTTGCATCCTATTGATTTTTATAGACCTAAAATAAAAGTGTAACAAGGTAAGAAGTGGGGTTATCAACTTGTGAAGCAAGCTATGGAGTAGGATATTCTATTATTTTGAATCTAAAGCACTATAAATAAGTAAGGAATCTAATGGAATGGATGAAGAAGTAAATACGAAAGACTCTAAGCTAAAATTTTTTCCTCAAATCTAACCCTTCAACCAATTATAAAATTGATGAGTGTATAGTATAATATTTGATGCCCCATAACACCATTTGGATAGCTTGGTAAGATGGAAAGCTTTAATTATGGATCCATAGCCTTGCATTTATCTTTTGGGGCATGTGCCCAGGCAAGAGATCAATAAATTATTGTGTTAAATTGAAGGTTTTTTACTATTGCAAGTTTCTATATAAGTGATTCCTTTCAAATATCCATGAGGAACATTATTTGGGATGTAATTAGTACAATTTTTGGCTTCTATCTAGTATTGTTATGGTAGTGGTTTGGATTGAATCATATAGTTGGCCATTTCTTGCAAAGTGCAAATTTTCTACTATACAGATCTGTTATGATATGGGCTGTATACTAGAGATCAATATCATTTGTAGCACAATGCTCTTTAAAATAGTGATTTAAATATTCCCTACCATTGTTTGTCTTAAGGTTCTTGAAAAAATTCCCATATTGTTTCTCTACAAGGGCCTTGAAGTGAATAAAATGCTCAAAAACTTCTTTCTTCTACCAAGTAAAGTAGAATTTATTGAATCTAGAAAATTCATCAAAGAAAGAAAGCACACATCTACCTTTTTGAAAGAAAAGGATAGGAAGGTTTTTGATAGATCACTGTGAATCAACTCTATTATTCAGGATGCTCATTAAGACTTACCTTTTCATACTTATCACCAAGATTCTTTCCCATTATGCATCCTTGGAAAACCCCATTTGAATAGTTGATTATAGGAAGACTTGTGACCATATCATGCTTAATTTATTACTAATGATATAGATAGTTGACATGGACAAACCACAAATGGATATTTGTTACTCATATTCAGTGATAAATTTAAGAAACCCTCCTTGAAAAAGGATATAAATTCATGGAGAATCTTCCATTTTTTTAGAAATAAAGATTAATTTCTACTAGCAAATATTTCCTTTAAAAAATATAGGTGGTTTTTTTAAATCACTAGAAATTTCTAGAAATTCTTAGCAAATTATAGATAGATTTGAAAAATGAAATAATTTCGTTGGTGAATTATACTTGTATTCAAAAAAATAAAATAAATTTGGTGGCAAATTATAGATATATTCAAAAAGAGAAATAATTTCATTGGTGAATTATATTTGTATCAAAAAAATGTTCAGTGTGAATTATATAAATATTTTCTTTTGATGAATAGGCGTTGATATCTATCAATTAAAGATAAAATTACACATATTCATAAAAAAAAAGTTTGGGTGGTAAAAAGGCACACCCCGAGAGTCACATGGGCCACGCCCATAAAGTAGGAAGCATTACAAAAATAACATAAAATCCACTAAGTGGCCATGGCAATGCCAACAAAGGGAGGCATATCCTTGTCATCCAGCTTACCCCATACAACAGAGGGGTCTAGAGTGATGTCAGGAGGATTCCAACCATCACCATCCTTGTCTTTATCTTCTCGCTGAGGAGAAATCGCTAGATCCAACCAGAGGAAACATTTAGTAGAGTCAGTGGGCCAACCAAAAATATCGCTAGAAACTCTGCTAGAAAGCCACCTAGAAGAACCACCACCACCTCTAGACACTCCTCCAAAAGGCCACCCTAGGTTAGCCCAAGGAGAAGGAGAGGGAAAATTCCTATGAGGACACGAGCCACTGGGAGGAGGAGCTTGATGATGGGGGTGATCCTGAAAATCCTTGGTAGAACCATTCCTTCGTCGTCGATTGTGCGAAAGTGAATGACCCTGGGAGGAAGTGGGAGAGAGAGGCACATAAGAAACGATGTAGGGATTGTTCACCTAGTGGTTCAAGATCTCCTGAAGGTGAGCCACATTAAGCACAACTTTGTTAGCTTGCACTTGAATTTGAAATAGCACATTAGAACATATAATAGCTTTCAAATAAAGCAAAACATGTTTATCAATCTGGCTTTGAGCAAAAATGTAGGATTTTCTAGCTTTCCAAATACTGAAGAGTATTTCCACCTTGAAAGTGTTCCAAATCTAGTTATACTTCTTGGGGAGCCAAGGAGAGTCACCTAGTAGCACCATATGCCAAGAGAAAGGCTCTGACTAGAAGGGCCGAAAGAAATCATGAGTCCAATTCCATAATTGTTGAGCTTTGGAGTAGAACCAAAAGAGGTGCTTAAAAGACTCGAACTTCCCACAGAAAGGGAAACAAGGGTCCTAAACCCTAGATGGGAAAGTTGAGACCCCATGAGTAAGCCTTGGAAAAGAATACACCAAGCAAAGTGGGAAAGCTTGGGCTCAAAAATAGTGGACCACATAGAAGAAGACCTTTGATGCCAAACAAACACTGAGGAATGAAGGCTCCACCTCTGGTTCAATATGTTAATCATCAAATAATGTGGTGAAAGCCACTGGTAACTAAGTTGAGGCTTGTAGTTTATGAATGGGGTGTTAGGAACCCACTTCTTCCAATCTTTTCACCAAGGCTAGGTGGAGCGAATACCAACTTTGTGAAGCATATAAGCTAGAATGACACTAACCAGTCCTTCAAAAGTTTCTTGATCACGATTCTCTAAGGAAAAATTGGATTTAAAAATGCTCCCCATATCATAATGCTCATCGTGGGTCTAGAAAACAAGTCTTGAGGAGTTTGGATACCTTTTTTGTGGAGTATGAGAGCCTTAAGCTAGGGTAACTTGCCCAGAGGCTGACCCATATTGGAAAATATAGGAGACCATTAGATATTCTATTGATTGAAAGAAATCCCATCTCTGAATCCATAGCCCTTCCACTGAAGCCAAGGCTTGATAGCCTCCTAGGCATGCCAAATTCTTTTGGAAACAAAAGTTCCCATAATCTAAACGAGATCCTTCATAATGAGAAGGGTGTGAAAACCAATTCATTTCAAGGAAGGTCTATGAGGAGGATATCCCACTGAGATGCAATTTCTGAGAAGAATTTTCCAAGCCTCATTACTAGTGAGGGCATGAATGATCCATTTGACACACAAATAATTCCCTTTCCTTTGAGTGGAAAGAAGGCCAAGCCCACCAGACTCTCTGGGGAGACAACAAAACTCCCATGCAACACAGGAAAAGCCTCATGAGACTTAGAAGAGTCCCAAAGAAATTCTATGACAAACCTCTCTAGGTTCACATAAGAGGCCTTGGAAGGGGCCCAACTTGAGGAATAATACACATGAGTCACTGCTGGTTTTTAAGAGCACACCTATAATTTACTAGCCAGAGAGAGCGGTTTGGTGATCCATAAATCCAACTTCTGCTCTATCCAAGAAAGATCTGCTTGCCATAAATCAGTAAAGCAAGCCTAAAAAGTGAAAGGGATGCCAAGAAATATGAAGATTTACCCTTGAACAATCAACTTCCAACCATACTACTGAATCCAGAGAAGATTGGGAAGAAAGGAATAACAGTAGCATTGAGTCTTATGCCACATGATAGTACAACTAGAGGCCAAGCAAAAGGTCTCAAGAGTTTATTGAGGGAATCTTTGACATTATCCTCTTCTTTCAACAAAGCAAGGAATGAATCCTCAACAAAATGACCATTAACAAGATGGGCTAATGAATTGGGCAAAGAAATTCCCCGGACTAGCCCACAGGAAATGAAATGGGAAAGAAGATAGCCAAAACCTTCAACAACAAGAAAACATAAAGAAGGAGCAAGCAAGCATCCTTGGCGAATGGAGTGAAAAAATTTGAAGGATTGAGATTGGAGGTCATTAATGGTGATACAAGTAGAAGCATTAACACAAATAATTTTTATAGACTATATGAAATTAGAACCAAAGCTCAGAGCATAAAGCACAATCAAAATGAAGGTCCACCCAATGCAGTCATAAGTCTTAGCAAAATCAATCTTCAAAAAAATCACTTTTTGATTAGAGCGTGTAGCCCACTCCATACCTTCCCAAACAACAATTATGTTATAAAAAATAAATCTAGACTTAATGAAACTAGTCTACTTAGGGTGAACAATTTGAGGAAGAAGGTGGCAGATCTTTAAAGAAAGGGCTTTAGCAATAATTTTGCAAGAAACATTGAGGAGCGTAACGAGTCTCCAGTTGCAAATATCCTTGGTATCATCAGCTTTAGGCATGAATTTTGTGTTGCCTTTGTTAATGAGATGACCTAAGAAATTAGAATTAAAAGATTCTAAATAGACTTTATGCAAATCTTCTCCCACACAATCCCAAAGGGATTTGTAAAACTCACACAGGAATCCATCATTTCTTGAAGCTGTGTCATCAACCATAGTGCTGATAGAAGGATTTCTGGGCAGTAGAAATCCTATTTGGCACAACAACAAGGTATTCTTGGAGTGCATTAGTACACTTTGATGTGTACCCTTGGGAACTGAAAACTTTCTCATAGTGCTTAACAAATACATGTATAATGTCAGACAGCTCAGTGAGCACATGATTGTCATCTCTAATCTGCTTGATGCCAAGCAATGAGCTCCTGGCATGAAGAGCCAAAAATATCTCTTTCAAGGTATGGTCCCCAATTTTGAGCCAATGAAGTATGGCTTTGATTTATGCACCTATAGTAGAATAAAAATTAACTACTTGCTTTTTGTGTCTCAGCTCCACAACCTTGGCTTGCAAAGTGGAGGAAAAGGGGCTAGCCGCTAAGGCCTCAGTGGCTTTGTGAAGATCTGAAGTGGTCACTTCATAATACCATTTGTGAAAAATAGCCAATTGGCACCCATATATGTGAAGAAACCTCGTACTATGGGTGATGGCATCATTCCACAACTTGATCCAACCCGTGGAATGAGTAGGTTTGCATTCAAGATTCCAGATGATTTTGATGTGGGCTAACATGAGCTGGTTGATGAGATAAAAAAATGTCTCATCTATTAGCTAAATACAAGCATGTATTTTGCTTAATTATGAATTTTATCAAGACTGAGCATGATGAGGAAAGTAAGAGATTTTCAGTTGGAGCAGTCAATATTTCATCATATCTTGAAAATTGCGATCTAGGTTCTTGATATTCTTGGACAAAAATTAGGAGACAAGAAGACAAAAAAACCCATTAAATTTTACAAAAACCCAGTTAGTGGTTTGAGAGAAAAAATCACCAATTCGATGCTCCAAAACTTTGCTTTCATGCTCCATAATTTCTAGAGCTAAAGAATGATCTAAGTGAAGGATAAGTATGATAGCATTTATGAAGAGATTGAGCAGTTTGGGCTTCTATGAGTAGTTAAGGGACAATAGTTGAGAGCATCTAGGGGCAATTCAAAGCATCTAAGTTAGGTTGTTGGGTTGTGCAAACAAATGAAGCATATCTAGGAGATACTTTTGGGAAGTTTGAACCTTTTTGCAAGCATCTACGAGTTGTTTTATGAGATTTAATGATACATAAGCTAAAGACATGAATTTTTCAGCTCTCTAACACCTTTTTGGAGCTTGTTAAAGGGCTGGAAAATAGACATTTGTTTTGGACGACCAAAGAAGATTGACTCAACAAGATGAAGAAAAGACTTATTTTTTTGCCTCAACACATGTTCCTATCTTCTAGCAAGTTGTTTCACATCTAGATAAGAATTCTATAAATTCATTGTAATCAAGGAATCAAATGGGGGAAGAGTTTCATAAAATAATAGAGTTTAGTTTTTAACAACAGTAGTGTAGTTGTTTGTAGTTTTTATTTCATAGTTTATTTTTCAACAATCTTTCCATTCTTTGTTATTTACATTTCTAGAATTTCCCTTTGAATGCTTCTTAAGATAGATTTCATTCCAGCATTTTCATTTACCAGCTCTTAGATTAGATTTGTTTCCAACAATTTCTTTCATGCATTGCCTTTCAATTCTGTTTGTAGAAAAAAATGTCATGCAAATGATTTCTTCTCCCTCTTGCATATCACCATGGACACCGCCCTGGATTGACATTTATAATTAAATGATGAGGATTGTAGTGACCTTCATCACTAGTGATGCAACAAAGAAGTATTTAAGAAAACTGGGTTTTATTGGCACATGGCGGGCCCACTTGCCATTCAATGCAAAAATGAATGAGAAAGTGGTTTGATAGAGTGACATCCACTAATGACATAATTGGAAGTGAAGAACTAGAAAAAGAGAATAAAGATTATGTACAAATCATAACATGATCAAGATGTTTAAAGTCGATCTTGTCAAACCCAACTTGATAGTTGCACCAAGTGTGCCAAAGGGAATGAGAATGACGATGACCAATATTGGGGTCAATAACACCCAATTTATCGCGCATGTAAAACTAGGCTTCTCTTTTTCCAACTACCCACTTATGATAAAGTACTGTCTTTGTCGCACTCCACCTCAACCATATTTAAATCCCCATAGAGAATACAGGTGGTAACTAGCAATGAATCTACAATCCATTGCTAGAGAAGAGATCTTTCAACAACATCATTCAAGGAATAAACATTAATAATCCCAAAGGAATGATTATCAATGTTCAAGAGGATCCAAACAAGTTGGTGTGTGGGATCATACCCATCATAAACCACACAATCATGCCACCATGGGGACAAAAGGGTGACTACACCACCACATCCAACATCATGATTAGAGGAAAACATTTTAATAGCTAGCCAAATAACTCGGTAAGCAGAAGAAAGAGAAAAACCAACTTTAACTTCCTGAAGGCACAAAACATCAACACTAGCATGTTTCTAAGGATTATCCCTAACAAAATACTTCCTAGAGAGATCTGTCAGATCTCAAACATTCTAGGAGATAAAATTCATGTTAAGGACTCGACCATGGCATCAAAGTCCAACTCTTCCAAAGAGGAATAGCGATTTTGCAAGAATTATAGTGGTATTGTTCCTATTTGAGTTAGAGGAGACAAATTCATTCATTTTTATTAAACATATTCTCCATCTTCAAGAGGTCAAGAGGTACTACGGGATCTCTTATGAGCTCTCAACACGGGAGGAGATGCAACTGACTGAGCTATCATCACAGAAGTTGGTTGAGTTGAGGTGAATGGCCTTGGCTGAACTGGAATGCTACTAGAAGTAGCATGAACTTCTTTCCCTTTCATAGAAGGGTTTGAAATATCCATTGATGACTCAAGGGCTTTGGAAACTACCCCTGCACTGTTGGAATTTTTTTTTTGGTTCATAATCGTTGTACATTTTTCATCTTGTTTGGCGGTTGAAACTTTTGCTTGACGAGGCTTTTCAGTATCCCATGGTGGAGATTGAGTATGAGGAACCACAAGAGGGAAATATTTGATCTTGTGATCAACAGATTGATACCAATAACAAGTGTTAGGTAGATTCAAATATTTGACCTTCTGGTATGTTGAAAATTACCAATTTGAATATCAATAGACTTTCAAATCCTGTGTAAGGTCCACTTTGACACAAACTCGCTTTTGAGGGCGAGCTTGAAAAAACCTATCAGGTTTGACATAAATGAATTTCCCCAGGGAAGAGGCTATATGGTATAGAAAATGAAAGCATGGCAAGGGTAAACCAGGAAATTTAATCCAAATTAGAACCCGTAGCTTTATGTCCCCAAAAATAAAAAAATCCCGAGTCCAGGGTTGGAAAACCAACAAAGAGGACTAGACATACTAAGGACCATGGTTCAGGATTGCCTAAACATGGCTAACCTCCAAAAACGAAAAAGAAAGAGGATTTTGGTCAAATTTTGGACCATATCAAGGCACACTCCATGAGGGACCTAGGCCTTTTGGGACCCATTATAGGGGGATTCCTCTCAACAAAATAACTAACAAGAGTATGTTTTTCTAACCATTAAAATGAAAATCAAATTCCAGGATGGGAAAAACCACATCCAC
>VDFB02345868.1:0-47172 GCA_007258455.2 Sequoia sempervirens | reverse complement strand
TAGGTGAAATCTGGTTGAAGTCTATTGAAACGAAACCCCACATATCCTGCATTTAGAATAGAATATAAATTTCTTAGGCCTTATACCCTTTACTTTCCGCACATTTCCGATTAGTATTAGGAATCCCGCACTCACCTGCCAAATCATTTGAATTACATGAAAACCCTTAGTCCGCTATCTGCTGTCAACTGCCGAACAATTGTGTAAGTCCCCTTGACATACCAGCAATATCACATTGAGCCAAACTGAGCCTATTCGCACTTAAGGAACCTTGGAGTTGAAAGCATGATCTTACTCGCAATCTTAGCATGCTGAATATTTTGTTCAAGAGAGGATAGAGCGTCCATTAGGAGACTTTATTCTGTGTTGGTGCGGTCTCAAAAACCACGTCAACAGGTCCCAAAACTGCAGGTCCACAATCCTAGAATTTCTTCCTGCCTTGAAGAACATGGATCTATCGTCAAGAAGGTAAAGCAGTTGTTCATCAACAAACTATGAATAGTTAAAGGCCTATTCTGTGAGTGGATAATCTCTCCTACACCTTGAGCTCAGCTTAGACATAGGAGGGTGTCCTTAGAGGTCTCTTTAATAGGTTTGTAAATCAAATAGTATCTAACGTGATTGTAAAAATCAACAGCTATCCCAAAGGTACACTTGACCCCCTTAATTGTCAATAGATTAAGATCAACTAGCCACATAAGACCTCTATATAGCTGATAATACACCTTGCACATGCATTTGTCAATGGCAGCAGTATTAGAATCCCTTGCAATGGTTTCTTTTAATGCTTCATACACAGAGGCAAGGTGCAGATATACTGAGCATAATTCTCTAAATCTTTGGCATTTAGAACAACTTAAAATAATTCACTGGTTAACAATAGTGAATCGTGAACAGCATACAACTAAAACGAATCTACTCCTACAGCCAATCAAACAAAGACTTTGTTTAAATAAAAGCGTTTGATCTTGAACCAATATGGACTAATGCCTGCTCCACTGGGCAATAGAGTCATGAACTTCAAAGAGGAAAGGAAAATATTCAATGCAACATCAACAGAACCAAATTTCCATTTTAATGAAACCAAAGATTATATCAAATATAATGGAGATGCTTAATGATCCATCTTAGAACTATAACAACCCATGTGCAATAAAAGAATGACCATTATAAAGCATTTGTAATGTGTTAGATGTTATCCTCAAACTTCTATTACGGTCACACCAACAAATGTCCTGAAAGGAAATATACAATTGCAAGTTGCAACTATACATTCCCATGAATCATTACAAACTACCATGGAGACATTTATTACAAAAAATGGTTATATAAATCCCTTCCTATGCTATACAAAATACTGTCCTTTCATTTACAACTCAAACGCATATCTATTGATGCCCTGGAATACATTTGAGGCACTTGTTGACCAAAAATTGGCTCAGCGACCAACCATTTGAAAGAATAGCAAACTGATAGAAATAGATGTGTCATGTCTTAGAGTCTAGTAAGTCATGGGAGCCTCTGGATGGTGAAATCGTTGAAGATTCGGGCATACCCACAATACACTATTCACAATCGTCTACACATCACAATTCACATCTCAAGTCGCATGAAAATTGCCTACAAAACATTCTATAGAAGAAACATGAGAGAACATGCAACAGACCAACAAATCCATTTTTCATTTATTAAAACCCTGGATCTGACGTGTTAGGGCATGGTCTAGCCGAGAAATCTGCTACACATGCAGCTAAGAGATAGCATGTAAACATCGGGTTGTGAAAACCCTAACCACCACTTTAAATGAATACTGGCTTTACCTTTTATTCTACTCAAATCTGCAGCCTTTTCATTAAAAAGGGGTTTCTACGTGCAATCATATTTGATCCTATGGCAACAAAGCTTCATGAAATCATTAATGGCATTTTGAGTTGTTTTTGCCTTTATTGCTGCAAGCTACATGAAAATTTATGCCCTTTTGATGAACATTGGTTTCTAGGTAGGAGAAACCCTAATCTAGAAAGTTATAATGTCAGCCCTAGACATAAATGGTATTTTGGGCATGCAAGGAGGTAGGTGATAGTTACAGTGAAAAACTGCAGGAGCTACGGACTTCAAGGGTCAAGGATAACTCATACTTCATGCCTTTGGTTGAGATGTCAAGTATCAGGGGTGACGAGTAACTCATACCATTAAGGTATGTGCAATAGGGGAAGTCCGAACAAGCAATCGTGATAGGGCAATAAGCTTTGGAATGTCAAGGATCAAGAGTCTAGCATACCATGACAGGTACTTGAGGAGAGGGAGGATGGAAAGTCCAGCTCCAAAAAAGTACTTAGTAAAAAGGTTTGAGAGTCGGGGAGTCAGAGTAGGCGAAGAAGGCATGATAGGAAGAGAAAGTCCAAAAGTCCAACAAATATGCTTTGAAAACTTTTGGAGGGTTGGGGATCAAGGATGACATGGAAAAGGTACTCAGTTAGAAGGAAGCCCATGACTTCGACTCCAATAAAGCACTTAAGAAAAAACTGAATCGGGAGTCAGGAATCGAGGGAGATCCATATGAGGTACCTAAATAAGAAGTGACTTGAAACTCCAATCCAAAAGACTTAGACAAATTTTAATAGCAAAGGACCAAAGGTCAAGGTCAAGGGAAAAGATATGCTAGGAAGGCAAACTCCAACATGCCAATAAGAACAAAGGGAAAAGCAAGAATGAGTAGAATGGCATACTAGGATGGACAACCCCAAAAGTCTGAAAACAAAACAGAATACAGAAAATGACCAGAAAACACCCCAAATTTAGAAATTTTTGAATTTCTTGCAATTGTTTAGCACATGGTGGGGAATGACACAATTGTTTAGCACATGGGGAAGGACACGAGGCAACACTTTAGGCATTTTTGACTCATAGAAGACCCACTGAGCCTATCTCATATTGATTATAAACTACATTACCCCAAGTTTCTGCGACGGGGACGGCAGGGAACAGGAGGACATGTTTCAAGGACGAGGACAGCAGGAAGGCCATTTTTTAAGGGACAAGTATTAAAAAAATAGAAAAAATTTAAAAAATATACATAATTTCAAATATTTATATAATAGCAATGATAAGGAAATCATCATATATACATCATAGAATCTTAACACATTTTTGTGTTGAAAGGACATGTATCATTTTGTTGTCAAGCTTCTTGGGTGAAGTGTGATTTTCTCTAGTATGTATATCCATCTATAGTCGAATGTTGTATATTTTCAATTTTATCTTTCGTCGAAGGCCCATTGGAACCTTAATTACCTATTCAAGAAAAAGGAACATAGCTCATAGCAATAATTCTTTAGATTTTATTAGTCATAAACATACATAATTTCTGTATTATGAGATTGCAGGCACTTATCCCCCTTATATTGAGCATGAAAGACATAAGGATCCATACTTTAGACACTTTCAACTCAAGTGACAAGTTGCAAACAATGCAATGCTGCTTTAAACATCAATGGCCTCTCTCAAAGAACAATACAAAGCAATAAATGTTATTAGAAAAACTAAAGAAGATTAAGCTAAAATTATCAGCAACATGTTTGCCAATACACAATTGTCAATTACCTAACTCAACAATCTATTCACATCAGAAAGTGATAGTTGGTAGAGGAATAAGGTAATTTCAATTTTGAGATCTCAAAATTATTTACAATATTAAGCTTGTAACCTTTAATAATAGTGCATAAGTTTTGTCTGGTATTGTTTATGAAACAGTTAATGGCAATTTCACACAGATTTTGGAAAAAACTCATGTTACAATCCCCCTCTTCTTGCTTCCCCATACACTTCTTTAGTGTAGGTGTCATCTAACTAAACTAACAAAAGCTGCTGCCAATGAGAAGAAGAGCTACATCTTTAAACATTATAGCAAATTGAATCTCCCTTGTTACTTCAGCTGCTTTAGGTCTGAAATATATTACCAGATACATCCTTATTCGTAACTAAAAGAGCTACTCAGACTGCTTCAACTTCTCAAACAAATTAAAAATGTTATTACCAGTGTGATGCGGCATAATAAACCACCAGTGCCTCACCTAATTCTTGATATCTCCATGCTATGACATTGTCCTAAATATGAAAGAAGTATTGGGAGGTGGATTATAAACAGACATTCACACTAATTATCCAATGCCGAGAAAATGATACCATCTTAACATACCAGAGGAAAAAAGACACCCATTCTTCATCAACATCCCTTAGAAAGATAGACATTCTTCATCATCATCCTTTAGAAATATATCAAGACAGCCAGCAACAAACATCCAACTATTTGTGGACATATTTCTTATCTATTACTATATATGATATGAAGTTTAAACAGAATAAACTGTTTAAAGAGATTAATATTTGAGGTGTAACCCTTGCAACCATGGAAACTATAACCAAGCAGAAAAGACCAGGACAGCCAGATGTTTTCAAAGATCATGATTTTGAGCTTATTGTCAATAAATATCGACATCATAGAATATTGACACCCCTTTATTTTTTTTACTTTTGTGTTTTAAAAAAAATGAAAAGAAAACTTGTTGGGCTGTAGGGGACCGTCTAGCCATCCCCGAGACAATTGGGGAATGTCCAGATGTCCCCAAGACAATCTAGGTGCATCCACACATCCTCTATTGTTTCCTGACATTTTACAAACATCCTCAGCACATTTCTGATTTTAAGAAAAACATTGGGGATGGTGCAGGGACATTTCAAACCTGCCCCCGCGTCCCTATTTTGGCTGAGGATGCATCCCCGGGTTACATAGGCTATAAATGGTGGGTTAAAAGGGTTAAGCCACATAGAAGGGACGGGACTCAAGCAAAAAATCCTACGGCATCCACCTCGAACGGCTATGATTGGAGGCATCACCAACATGTTTCCACAAACCCAAGGAATACATTCTCTGATATTATTATCCCAGCCTACAGGGAATGCAACACAAACCATCATATTCTTTGAATGTCCCGCTTTCAAACCCGGATTTTTCTAGTGACCGCTACTTTTCCTTGGAACCCGAAGGCTGGCCTGGAAGAGGCAAATTAGGGGTTTCGCTTTCTCTGAGAGTAATACGTCAGACATGGATTCAATGGCGGATCTTTTCGGTTTTTAGAGCTTCGCAGTGGTGTGTGTTCATCTCTGATTCGGAAAGTACTTTTCCTCGAATTTATCATTTTGGCAAATTCTATTTTAAAGCTCTTTCCAAATTGAGTTCACCAGTTTACTCCTTTGCCTTTAATATTTTCCATGTTTCGTCGATGCTTCCGTGCGCGCCATCTCGATGATAAGCAGCCGTCGAATTAAAAAGCCACGCTGCACTATTATATTTTAACGCTGCACCTTTGGCTCCAGTTAATGTGGACGGTTGCTTGGCTTTAGTGGATTCTTGAGGGTGGCTTCATTAACAAACATAAAGTTCCATGCTTTGTTGGGCGATTTATTGTTTTACAGATATTTATTTAAAATATCAAATCTGCTTTGAAGGAAAGCACATCCCCGAGGAGGCGTTGGGTTTTCGGAATCAAAAACCATTCTTCTTATGGATTTGGAGAAGCCGAACCTGAGAATTATGAGTCTTGGAGCAATCACTTTAAAATTCCTTGCCCGCTAATGTTAAGTCAGCCCAAATGGTTTCAACAGCCTCCCCTGAGGGAATGAATGCCTCCTTAGTCCGGCCTCGACTCTACAGGAGACGCAGCCATTCTGGAAATATGTCGGTTTATTTGAGTGCCTTTGTAGTAAAAGTTTGCATTGTAACCTGCATTTGTCCAAGTAGATTCAGTTTTTGGCATATTAGATGTTTTTGGTTTTTGCGAGTTTGCTACAGCAGATCCGTATTTTTATTTGTAAATCAAAAAGACACAAAAATTCATTGTGGGTATTGTTTCATTCCATCCTTCTTGGCTAGGCGCCCATGTTTGCAAATTTGTAGATTTTAATTTGAAGGATCAGATTTTATAAAGGAAATCGCCCCCTTTCAGCTGGGCCGTACTCTTTAGAGGTCTTGGGTTTTGTGCATTAAATGTCAGCTGCATTTTAAGAGTGTCTTTGGGTCTTGGTATGAGCGCCTCTTTTCTATTAGTTATTTGCAATTGATATCAAGCCATTTGAATGAGAGAATAGTGAGTTCCGAGCATTCCAAGGAATCCTTGTTGCTGGTTTTTGTGTGAAAGGTGCAGGTCTGTTACAGCAGTTCGAATAAATCTGCCATTTCTCTATTGGCTGGTGGTGATAACTCTTTAAAAGCAACGTAAAGACTTCATTGTGATTGCCCAAGTTGAGAAAGGTTGGATCTGTTTATACTCTTGCTGTTTTAAGCTTTATTTCTCAGCAAAGTAATTCATCAATATTGTTGCAAAGCTGTTACATGCTGATTTGTATTGTTAGCAAGTTATCATCTCTCATATTGTGGCAAGTGAATGATCTTCTTTGTAAACTGACAGTAGTACTGGCAGTATCTATCAAGCTTACTCACATCTGATTTGTAATGCTTTATTTCATCCAAAGTTATTGTAATGGTTACAGCTCCGCCCTATGGTAGCTACTATCCCCATGGCAGAAAGCAATATTCCTCAGTGTTTGGCAGTTTCTCATCTTTCTCAAAGATTTCTAGCACCAGATGTAATCACTTCCCATGGTCAGCCTCTCACTCCGCATTGGATTGCAGCGTTATGGTTTCGACGCCGAAGTTCCCTCCAGTTTAGAGTAAGACCCTCTAATTCAATGCCCATCATTTACTCAGTTAGATTGCTTCTCAAGACAATTTGGTTTATTCCCTAACCTTAACGGGTGCACTGCTTTGTACTTTGAAAATTGAAAAAACGAAAAAATTTGGCTCGGAATATTTCAGTGGTATCAGAGCCAAGATCCTGCTATCCTGTGCTCAACAGAGTTCACTTGACATATGAGTGACAGAGGTATCAGACACTACATACAGAGAGAGATGACTACAGAGAAGTCTCTACTTGAGTTAATGCATGATCTGTATACGCTATTGAAGGATCCTGAGTTAAGGTGTGGAATCAGAAAAATTTATGCCAAGTCTGAGAAGTCAGATTTGATTGGGGTTTCTAAAGAATGCCAGTTCAAGAGGAAATGTGAACACGAGGCTGACATACTCTACAGAGATTATCAGAGCATGACAAATGAGTTTAAGAACGGTGTTTCTTTTGATGCCTTTTTGGATTGGATGGTGATTTATCACCCTGGAAAGCGGGCTATGGTCAACTACATCAAGAAAATGATTAAGGAGGAAACAGAACATACAATGGTTGCAGGAGTAAGGAAGGAAGAAGTAGTGTCTGTTTGTGGTTTACAGCCCACAAATGAACATGTCGAAGAGAAAAATCAGTCAACTAATATTGAAGAAGGCACAAGCAAGGTGCACATGTCACCTCAGAATGATCGTAAGGTTGATATAGAAACCTTGACAGTTGAGGAATGTGTGGGAGAGCTTCATAATACTTCGCTAGATTTGCATGTGACAGCAAGTGATGATGTTGGTGATGAGTCTAAGGAGTTCATGCAAGATCATACTGAAGAATTGATGAGGAAGGATTTTCCTCGTGTTGCTGTCTTAACTTCCCAAGAAGTCTCACATGAAAAAATCAGCAACATACTCTCTCATGAGGGTTCCATAGAAGATAATGAAGATGAAGTTTTTCAAACAACAAACATTGAAGATTCTTCACTTCATTTCGGTGGTGACATTGTTGGTCTTGGGTTTGATCAGCAAACTGAGCCATTGGAGAGAAATGTTTTTGATGATTTCAGCTTAAGTGAATTGGGACTTGACTTATTCAAAGAGTCATCACTACAAGGGGAGCATGATAAGTTGTTTCCAATTGATCATCTTAATCAGCCCACTAGCATTTGGGATCCGGGTGTGTTGGCATCAAGTTATGTTAAAGAACCTGTGTGGGATAAGTTTCCCTTTGATCCTGATGAAGAACAAGAACCAGGTTGCACAGTAAGACTATGAGGTGGCCCTTGGAGGAGAAGTTGTCTTTGAAGAAGAAGATTGTTCCACAAAATTCCATAATGATCTCTTTGGAGTGGTTGCAGCCACTAAAGAGGAATTTGTGGTTACAAAAACTGTCCGAACAGCGGACAAATATGATTCCTTGAGCAGGTTGGATGCTGGTCTAATGTTTGATCAAGGAGGCAGTGATGAAGAAGAAGAGCTAGAAGACCATATGGCTCTTGAAGATGGAGAGTTTGAGAGTGTTACTAAACACAAATCAGATTTATCAATGCACGAAGCTGATTGCAAGCAATGGGTTGAAGAAATTGTGGAGTATGATGCTTTTTATGATGATGAGCATTCTCTGCTAGTTGGTGGTGAAGTACAAGAATGTTGGAGTAGCAAAGAGGGCAGCAAAGGCAAGGAACGAAGTTCTGATTTTCAGTTGCAGCCCATCAGCAGTTCACCGTCTTTGCATGTTCATGAGTGGGAAGATCAATGCAAGGTATCTTTTGGAAAAGAAGTACAAGCGCTATCCCTATTTGATCGCACACACATTTTGGTTGATGATCTCTATTGGAAGGCTCAGTCTGAAGAGAGACGAAGTGGAGTTAAGGATGAAGTTGCTCTTCCTAACTTGCAACTTATCAGAGGCTCTTTGGAGACATTGAAATCAGCATACATACACTTGATTGAAGATCAAGATCGTGCCGTTGAATCTGCAAAGAAGGCCTTCATTGTTTTCGAAGAAAGGGAGAATATGGTTGATGAGCTCACCTTGGAGCTTAAATCAACAAAGGACAATTTGAAAGAAACCCAGCTGGCTCTAAGAAAGGTTGAAGACCAGTTCGCAGATTTCAAACTTTTCAAGGAGCAAGAGGATGCACAAAGAGCTAAAAAAATCAACCAAGTGATTGGAGATTTTGACTATCTTCAAGAGGAGTTTGATCTTGAAAGCATTTCAAGAAAGTCAGCAGTTGCATGTGCAGATTTGGGGCAGCGAGACGTAAGGAATGGCTTCCAAGTCTTCGACAATCCCTTCTTTGAAGTGGGTGCTGAAGCAACTTATGACAATCCTCTCTTTGTTTTGAAAAAAGAGTCAAGTAGTGAAGAGACCAAGCATGAGGTCAAGCGTGAACTCCAATCTAAGGATGCCTTGATATCACTCATGACGATGTGCCACGTATGTTGAGTAGTAAAGAATGCTTAAGAGGAATTGAGGATGCAGTCTTCACTTTGGAAAAGGGACCAAAATATGGTGATTGCACTCTTGTCAATCCATTCCTTGGGTTGAGGGATGCTAGTCTGCTCTGGGAGTTGAATTCGAAGTCATCTTATGTTTCATGCTTCAGTGTTCCTGAAGTTTTCATGGTTTGGTTTCAAAGGTTCATCAGAGGGGATGCCAATTTTACAAGTATGCACTTGATTTTGACTAGCACTCAGAGATGTGCTATGTTTCCTTGCCGGAGTGTTGGAGATTATTTTCAGTTGGGTATTCAAGCTTTGGATTCTCAACAAGGGTTGATGGAGCATACAGTTTGTGGAAAGAAGAAATTATGGAGGGACAATAATCAAATTTTTAGACTTTTTGGTGTCGTTCTTTTCTTTAGCAGCTTCTTGATGGTTCCATTTGTTCATCAACAAATGGATTGGAGAGAGATTTTGAGCATGGGTTGGAGAAATGAACGATTGGTTGCTCTTGAATGTGTTGCCCAGCTAAGACCAGGACAGATTTTGAGATTCGAGCTTGCTGGTTTGAGGCAGACCAACCACTTTACATGTTGTGTTTCTCGCATTCAGGAGAGTTGGTTCATCACTCATGATCAAAGAGGTGGTAGTTCTCTCATGGAGATGAATCTAGTGTGTTTTCCAACCACCTTGGAGGTGTCACTTTGCAGCTCGATGGTCATCTCACATGCTCACGCTTGGGATTTGGAGTGGTGTTGTTGTTTTCCCTTGGGTAGGACTCGAGAATCAGATTGCACTGCGCTGATCCTAGTCTTGATCAGCAGCAATTATTTGTTCCTTCACACTTTTCCTACTCTCCAAATTCATCTTATGATGGTTGATGATGTAAACTTTGACAGTTTACTCTCAGTATTGATTCACGACAGCAGTAGCTCACATGCTTTGGTTCACCATTCGGAGACTCATGGGGTTGGAACTATGATTGTTTTCTGTAGTCTTCATGGTTGTGCAAGTATAATTCAGATGAGGCATGGTAGCTTTATGCGGAGACATGAGTATGAGTTTGTGGAGCTCTTGCAAAGGAATGCTTCCCTCCTTGCAAGAAGATGTGTAGAGGTCACACTTGCAGGCATGGTCCCGTTTGTTACCATGTGGAGGTATGGGGAGGAGTTCGATTTTGATTTGAATAGTCTATCTCTCCTATTGCTCAGAATGGTGATTGACAGTAGTATGGTTGATACTGTTAATTCGGGGGATCGTGGACATGAGATGTTGCATGATTTTGATTTCCTTCCTTTAAGATCTTTCAGTTTGAGAATCATAGATGGTAACACTTTGGAGTTACAAGGGGAGTCAGTGCAACATTGGCATGATATTTTCATTGATGTGATCAGAGTGGCGCAGCGGAAGCATGGTGGGTTTTTCCTGAGACGCATTTGGGAACCAAGGATCATACTTGTTGCGTATGGATTAGTTTTCAAATTTCTGGAGTTGTGGTGGTATTGCTTGAGGACAAGCAATTTTGGGAAGGGCGGATTGTAATGTCCCCTTCTCAAACCTCGGATCTTTCCAGAACTTTCATTGGCCTTTTCTTTGGGAACCCAAGGCTAGTCGAAGATAAATTAGGGTTTTATTTTGAGGAGGTCATTGCTCTAGGATGATGGATTCAATGGTAGATTCTTTCCGGTTTCTCACAGTGGCAGTTCATCCCGCATTCGCAGTGATTTTCCTAATTCTAATATTTTGTGCAATTCTATTTTTGGCAGTTCAACAGTCGGGGTTCAGCATGGTTGACTTCCTATGTCAGTTTGATCAGTTGGCTTGCTCATTGATGGCTTCGGGGCGCATTTGGAGAGATAAGTTGTATTAATTAATTAAAGTCACGTTTTAATATTATATTATAACGTTGACCCCCTTGGCCTAGTCTGATGACTTAAAGATGTTTTTAAAAAGGGGTCTTTGAGGGTGGCGCCCTCATTAAAAGAATATTTTAATTATTGCAAAGTCAAAGCAAGGATATGAAGGGCGAAATTATCAAAGCATGATATTTATTTAAAATATCAAATCTTAAGCCATAAAGGAGAAGTACGCCATCTTGAGGAGATGAGAGGTTTTGACCTAAAAGCTGATTTTAGGGTTTCGTGAAGTCAAACGAAACTTATAAAGAGGAGTCTTGTGCATCATTTTGGGGATCTTTGGACGACTATACTGTTATGCTGCCGGATTGGCTCTGGGATTGCTTCGAGGAATGAAGGCCTCCTAGCTTGGGCATCACTTTCGTGTTTGCAAGACAACATCTAGTGGTGAATTTCAGTCTACTTGTGAGTGCATTTTAGTTCATACGTCTTGTGTTCAATTTTGCATTGTTAAATCTGTTTTAGCATATTAGTGTTTCAGCCATTTAGCATCATTTAATACAGCAGATCTACGTTTTTCATTGTAAGTCAAAAAATACAAAAAAAGGCATTCTGGGTATTGCATTTATATCTTTGTTTAGGAGAGGCGATTCATTGTTCCAAATATCAGATTTTATTGTGGTGTATTTTATTTTAAAAGCCAAGTCGAATTTCTGCACTAGGCCGTACCATTCACTTGCATAGAAATTCGTGCATTAATAATTGGGAATGAGTTGATCTGTTTTTAGAGTCTTTGTTTAGTCGCCATCATTGTTAGGGCATTTTGCATCCTGTTTCGTGTTAATCGGATGAGATTTGTGGAAGTTATGAACATGTGAAGGATTTCAAAGGTTGCTGGTTATTCATTCAAAATACAGATTTGTAACAAAATCAGATGTACAAGTTGATCTTTGAAGTTGTTTTGTTGGCATTTCCTTTCATGCTAAGAAGTTCTTTGATGTAACGCTGAGCCCTCAATATTCTAAGCTATTGGCAGACGGTTGATTATTATTCTTGTAAACTGACAGTAGTACTGGCAGTCTTTATCATTGTGGCTCAATTCTGATTTGTAACGCTTATTTCATTAATGTTGTTGTATTAAATTTATCTCCGCCCTATGGTAGCTACTTCCCATTCTGGGTGAGCAAGCACATTCTGGGTGTCGAGTAGTTTTCAAGCTTTCAGCATTTTAATTCAAGCTTTGCTTTCTGTAATCACTCCGTCATATGGTCGCCCCTCACTCCGCCTTGGATTGGGTAGCACATACTTGACGTTGAGTTCCTTTCTGTATTTAGAATAGAAGATCCTCTGACCAATGCTCGCCATCATCGGCCCATTCTCGTTAGAGTTAAGCTTTAACGCTTTGGTTTCTCCTCTAACTCCAATCTGCAATCGCTTTGTAACTGTTAATTGAAAACTAAAAAATTGGCTCGAATATTTCGCGATATAGGTATTTTGGCTCTCTTGTAAAGGAGTTGGGATGATGCATTCTGGAGAGTTAGTGATTTTTCTCAAATCCTTTCTCAGCTGATGTATGCTTTGTAACTCATTTGGAATTTGGAATATAAAATACAGAGATTACCTTGGAAACCAGTGTTAGTGTTCATACTACTTTCATTTTTCTTTTAGATTATGTAAGTTTTGAACTGTGTTTTCTAAATCTGCATTTGAACTTTAAAGTTGTGAAATTCATCTTTCCTTCTTAAAATGTATATGCAGATTAAGCCTTTTCATGAATTATGCATAAGTTCACAAAAATTATGTTGAGTAAATGAAATAACTATCATTAGTTTTTTAGGTGTATGTTCATCTATTTTATCTCATGATTCCTGTCAGTTCGGTGTATCACCATAGGGTTTAGTTTTCATTTTTATGCACTCCTTCTCCCTTTTTCTTACAAAGATCAGTAGTTAGGTGATAACACAAAGGAAGTCGGCCTTCTCCGGAGGTTCTTTTCCATTTTTAGGTGACCCACAACTTGGAAAAGTTCCCATGTTTCTCTGAAGTATCAAGTTTTGCAATTTGATAAAGGTGGAATTTCAGTAAATAACAGTTTTTGGCACGCCCGGTGGGACCCTTAAGATCTCTTCAAAGAACTAATTCAAATATACGAGCTGCTGTTCTAGTATATACAGCAACATATTTTTACCTTTCAGAGGTACAAATTTATACTTGGTGACTCCGAGCACAATCCACAAGTTTCAGCAGACGAAGTGCTGGTATGTTCACATTTACAAAAGAGGTCCCATTAACTTTGATTTAAAGAAGTTTTGCAGATTTCAAATACTTTAACATGTCTGGTTTTTATGAAAAAGGCATGTTTTCACCTCCGTTTTATGAAAATCCTGTCAACCAACTCCCCTATTAGCCATATCAGGCCAATCATGCTGCTGGTTTTATCCCAAACATCCATGCAATAGCAGCCTATCAGCATGCTCAACATGCTTACCTCCCACTCACCCCTCCTCAGCCTTTAGATCAATATTCATATGTCCAGAATCAGCTCCAAGGGGTTGATTGTATAAAAAGTAACATGAATAACATGAAGGATGTATTGTTAGACATCGCAAAGCAGATAGAAGAGTTTAGGAGGCAACAGGAGCTTGATACACAGCAGTAGGAATTAGAGTATCAGGCCTACCTTCATGAGCAGGAATTGGAAACACAAAAGAGACAGTTTGAGAATAGGCTCGAGAGGGAGTTAGCTGCAAAAGAAGAGCAGATGAAGTCTTTGCTTCCTCAAAAGTATGATATCCGAACAACTTCTTGCATTTTAGATCAGTTTCAAGAGGAAGAACTTCCAAGGTATGAAGTTCCAAATTTTACAACCATGCATCCTTCGCAAGTAAAGGAAACTAATCTAGTACAGCTTAGTGTGGTTACAGAGCAGCCCATTGGTAAGGACACCTTACTCCTCATGGAAAAGGTCAGAAATGTAAACCCATTGCATTTAGCTTTGGAAGTTTACCGATTGGAGCAGGAAAAGAACGAACAGAAGGAGAAGGAGGTTGTGGCTGCTTGTACTGTCCCCAGCTCAAAATTACCATATTACATGCGAAAATGATATTAGTTCAAACCATTGTAACGAGACTCGCCCAGACTCGCCCAGACTCGGCGAGTCCCGGGCCGAGCTAGTCTGGCCGAGTCTGGGAGCCCAGGACACGGACCCACCGAGTCCATAGCCGGACTCGCCGGACTCTCCAGACTCGCCGGGTCTGGGAGAGTCCCGAGCTTGGGACGCGGCCGCGGCAGCAATCACTTGAGACACTAAAAAAACATAAAATTAAAAGTTTAAGTTATTTTTTTTTGTTCTATATGTTCTCTCCAACCCTAAAAGCAACCTCATTTCACTCTTTTGGCAAAATAGGAGGAGAAGAGAGAGTTGTGAAGAAAAATAGGAGAAGAGAGGGCAACCAACAAATTGTTTAAAACAAAAGCAAGGTCATATATCATTTGGGAAGCTTCATACTGCTAAGGAGGTGCATTGAAAGTTCATTGCTAGTGATTGGGAGGAGTTTGCATTGCATTCCAAGCCAAATCTAAGAGGTAAGTTTGATTTTAACGGTTTTTTTTGTGTTTTTTTAACAAATAATTCATTGTAATTTGTAAAATCATTGTTTTAAATTTTTATAGTTTGCATTTTTATTTACAAACCCTACTTGCAACTTAAATAATTTTACAAACCCTACTTGTTATTGCAGCCACATTCATTTGCAAATCAAACCATATTATTATTTTCACAATGTCTCAAACCCCAGTCAGAAAAGACCCTGCTTGGAAACATGCTGAAATCTTTCCCGGAATGAAAAGAGGAGAAGCAAAATGTAAATACTGCAAAACAATATATCATGGAGGCATAAATAGATTGAAATACCACCTTGCACGCATACCCATCCATGATGCAGTGGGCTGCACCCTAGCACCTATTGAGGCTGTTCGTGAAGTGCAGGTGCAATTAGAAAATTTTGAAAGGCAAAAAGAAATTAGAAAGAGACAGAGGGAGGAGTTGGCAGGTGTTGGAGTTGGACAGGGACTTGGTGCTGTTGGAGGTGCTTCTTCCATGCCTCCATACCGTCCTAGTGCTAGTGCTTGTGCTAGTGCTTCTGCTTCTGCACCATCTATTCCTATGCGTACTCCTAGTGCTGGTGGCGCTGCTACTGCTAGTGGTAGTGGCAGTATTAGCATTGGCCCTAGAGTTCGTAAATCTAGGGTGGACTCATATTTTGTACCACGCACTACTCCTGGTTCCCAACCGTCGCTTGAGAGCATGGGTTGGAACAAGGATGCACACGATGCAGCAAAAAAAACAATTGCAGACTTTTGGTACTACTGCACCATTCCCTTCCATGTAGCCAGGTAATTCTTTTTTGTTTAATTGTTTTAAAATTTATATTTAAATTTTATTGTTTTAGAATTTAGATGTATCTCACTATCGAATTCAAATTTAAAGTTAAAAACTTAAATCTTTTCATTTTATGACATGTTTTAGGTCTCCTTTTTGGCAAAACATGGTTGATGCAATAACCATATGTGGGGCGGGGTTCAAAGCCCCCAGCGAAGATGAATTAAAGGGCCCACTTTTGACTCAAAAGGTGGCGGATGTGAAAGCACAATTAGAGGAGCAGCGTGTGCAATGGAGGAGGATTGGTTGCACCATCATGACTGATGGTTGGACCGATAGGAGAAATAGGACGCTGTTGAACTTTCTAGTTTCCTCTGGAGGTAATTGTACTTACCTTAATACATTGATATTTGAATTTGATTTAGTGATTAATAATTTAATAAGGCTGATTTATGTTTTTAATTTATTGAATAATTGGTAATTTGGTTTTGCTTATTTTTTCAGGTGACACTGTCTTCATAAAGTCCATTGATGCTTCCGCCCAATTCAAAAATGCCACATACCTATGTGAGGCTATAGAGGAGGTGATAGCCAATGTGGGGGAAGAAAATGTAGTGCAAGTGGTGACAGATAATGCAGCAAATTATGTTGCTGCTGGTAGATTATTGATGGAGAGGCACCCAACTATATTTTGGACTCCATGTGCCGCCCATTGCATTGACCTCATGATGGAGGATCTTGGCAAGCTCCCATGGATAAAAACATGTATGGAATCAGCAAGAAACATTTGCAAATTTGTTTACAATCATGCATGGGTGCTTAACCTTATGAGGCAATACATGGGGTTGAGGGAGTTGTCTCGTCCTGGCATCACTCGGTTTGCATCAAATTTTATCATGTTGCAATCCTTGATTCGGTCAAGGGCACCTTTGAGGCGCATGTTTGCTGGTGAGGAGTGGTCTTCCTCATCCTTTTCTACAAGCACTGCAGGGATTGCTGTGGCTGATTGCATATTTGATGAGGCAGGGTTTTGGACACCAGCAGATGAGATTGTGAAGGTAACATTTAATTCTTTATTATGTTTTAATTTTTAATCATATCTTACTTTTATTTGTTCATTTTCATTGACAGTCACACTTACTTATTTGTGAAACATGTTTGCACTTTGCAGTTTATTGAGCCCTTGCTAGTTCTCCTACGAGTTGCAGATGGGGAGAAGCCCGCAATGGGCTACATATATGAGGGCATGGATAGGGCCAAAGAGGCCATTAGATCAGTCTATGGTGGAGTTGATGATAAGTATCGTCCCATTTGGGAGATCATTGATAGGAGATGGCAAAACCAACTCCATAGGCCCATCCATGCAGCCGCATGTTTCCTAAATCCGGCCTTCCACTTCCGCCGTGATCTCCGTGCAGATAGAGAAATTCTTAGTGGGCTCTACTCGACGATAGAGAGAATGTTGCCCGCTGTTACTACACAGATAGTGCAGGAGATAGATGCCTTCACTAAGGCACGAGGAGACTTCTTTGCACGTCAAATGTGCAAAGATAGTAGGACAACATTAATGCCAGGTAAAAATATATTTAAGGCCATAATTTTCATCTTTTTATATTATAATTTATTATTAAATGTTGAACTTGAACTTGAAACTTGAAATGAGATTGATTTTGTTTCTTTTTCTCATCTTAGATGGATGGTGGGAGATGTTTGGTTCTGATACACCGAACCTACAAAATGTTGCCATACGAATATTGAGCCAGCCATGCAGTTCATCCAGTTGTGAGCGCAATTGGAGTATGTTTGAGCACATACACTCCAAGAAGCGCAATAGATTGACAGTGGAGAGGATGAATGACCTGGTATATGTTCATTACAACCTTCGGCTCAGATACAGGAAGGCTTTTGACCACGACAACACCCCGATCTGTTTAGAGGAGGTTGATCCACAGTCTGAGTGGATCACTGAGGCTACAGACGCAGTCTTTAGTGACGAGGACCTTGATTGGGTGGACCAGGCAGAGAGAGAGGCTGAGGTTGTAGCCATGGCTGAGGAGGAGGCTAGAGCACGAGGAGACATAGCTACTGGTGGTGAGAGTGGTATGGGGACTCAGACACAGGCAGAGACTATGGCTGCAACTGCAACATCATCCAGGACCTTTAGACGCCTTCGTAGGAAGGATGCTGGCTCCACTATGCCATAGGCATAGAGTGATAGACTTATAGCTATTGTTTTGAATCTTATACACTTGGAGGAAGTGCTTAACATCCTAGAATCAGAAAGCTTGTTTGCCAAAGAATCCAAATGTGAATTTGGAATGACGGAGCTGCTTTACCTTGGTCACATCATCAGTGCCGAAGGTGTGAAGGTTGATCCAGAAAAGATCAAGGCTATTGTTGATTGGCCACCTCCTGAGAACTTAACTCACTTGAAAGGGTTCTTGGGCCTTTGTGGATTTTACAGAAGGTTTGTTAAGGGTTATTCTCAGAATGCTGCTCCTCTCACTGACCTTACGAAAAAGGGAGCTTTTTGCTGGTCAGAAAAGGCACAGAGTACTTTTGATAAGTTCAAGAAGATAATGAGTTCATGTCCTGTTCTTGCAATTCCAGATTTCTCCAAGCCCTTCGAGCTGCAATGTGACGCATCCGGAGAAGGTGTTGGGGCTGTTTTAATGCAAGATAAGCATCCCATCGTGTTCGAGAGCAGAAAATTAAGAGGGGTTGAGAAGACCTATTCTATCTATGACAAGGAAATGCTTGCAATCATGCATGCATTAGCCAAGTTCAGACAGTACTTGGTGGGGAGTAAGTTTGTGGTCAAAACTGATCACAATAGTCTCAAGCATTTCATGCATCAAAAGGATTTGAACGAGAGACAACAGAAGTGGGTGAGTAAGCTTCAAGCTTACGATTTTGACATTGAGTATGTCAAGGGCAAAAACAACATAGTGGCTGATGCATTATCCAGAAGACCTCATTTGAGCTCATTATGTGAGCTTACTGCTGATTGGAAGAATACCTTGCTTGCTGATTATGCCAAAGATCAGTTTGCAACCAGCATTATGGAGGGTACTTTTCATGATGAAAGGTACAAGGTGGTTGAAGGGCTGATACAATACAAAGGGAGAATCTTTGTGGTGGCTGATTCTAAGCTCAAGAAGAAGATTTTGTTGACATTTCATGATATACCACTTGCTGGTCATCAGGGATTCTTCAAGACTTATAGGCAGATCCGAGAAAGGTTTTCTTGGAAGGGGTTGAAGGGTGAAGTTCAGCGCTACATTCAGGAGTGTCCTATTTTTCAGATGAATAAAAATGAGCATACACTTCCAGCTGGTCTGCTGCAACCTCTCCCCATTCCCAATCAAAAGTGGGAGAGCATCTCAATGGCTCAACTTCGTGCTTGTGAGACAGCATCTAGTGGAGAGGTTTGTTGTGTTTTGAGTGCATTTTGTAGTGAGGATTGGTTTGTTGTGAGTTGTTGCAATTGTAGTTCAATTATATGCATTTTCATGTGATTTTCTGTAGTTGTTGAGTTCATAGCTGATTGTATGTTTCACTCATATTTCAAAAATACAAAAATATTTCACTCTGGGTATTGTTTCTATCTTCTTGACTTGGCTGGGCGCCCCTTTGCACCAATTATCAGATTTTATTGAGCAAAACTTGAATTTTAAGAAGGAAATCGCCCTATATCATAAAGCCGTACCATTTGGGTGTCTTGGGATTTGAGCAGAAAATAAATAACATCACTTTGGGTCTGTTTTGTGTCTTTAGTTTGGGCGCCTTCATCTTAGGAGTCTTTTGCATCCATTCCCATGCATTTTGGATAAGTAGTGTGAGTGTGGTGAGCATTTCTTGAGTTTCTGTCATGCTGATTACCAGTTTCAGTCACAGTTCTGTTATAACAGCGTGTATTAAATCCTTCATTTGAGTTAGTTTTGAAAGGAGAGACAGTGAGAGCCTTAAGGAAAGCATTGTATCTTGTTGCAGCATTGGAGACACTCATATCTTGTGCTTAACATATGAATTTTCTGTTATTGTAAGCTGAACAGTAGTACTGTCAGCATCTATCATTTCCTTGCTAATTTCAATATTTGTAATTGCCCACTGAATAAGTGGAAGAGGCTGGCTTGCCGCCTATTTGCTTAAGTTGCATTGTATTTACATAAGTCTCCGCCATATGGTCGCCTCTTATCCATCATGGATTGAGTAGCACATGCTTGGTGTTGAGCTTTTCCAGTATTGCAATTAGATAGGGATCCTCTGACCGAATGCTCGTCGTTCGTCGGCGCATCTCTTGGTTAGAGTTTATGTTCAGCATTTTCCTTTGAGATCCTCTGACCAGCAATCCTCAGCACCATTTTCGGAACATAACAATATAGAAGTCATAAGATGAATTTGCAAAGTTATCTTACGGACTTTCGAGGAATGAATGCCTCCTAGCCTTGGCTTGACTTCGTGCTTGAGAGATAGCACCTAGTGGAGAGGTTTGCTTGTTTGAGTGACATTTTGTAGTGAGGTTTGCATTTGTAGTTTGGGTTTACTTATGTAGTTCAGTTTATTGCATTTTATGTCATTTTCTGGAGTTGCTGATAACAGGGCTGAATCTATAGTTTCACTCATAAATCAAAAAATACAAAAAGAGTTGTTCTGGGTATTGTCTCATTGGTTTTCTCTGTTGGAAGAGACCCTTCATGAATATTTGCAGATTTTAATACGAAGTTTATGATTTTATAAAGCAAATTCGTCATTCCTTGTAGGGTGCCCTTTCTGGAGTGCTTTGGGATCCGTGCCATTAATTAATAGCCACTTTTAGCTGTCCTTTCTCATAACTAAACTAGGCGCCATCATTTTAAGAGTATTTTGCATCAGTTTTCATGTAATTTGAGTGAGAAATGAGTGAGTTGTGAGCTTTTCATTGAGTTTATGTATTGCTGGTTCTGTATTTCATGTTGCTGGTTTGTCAGATCAGACTTGAGAAAATTGCTTATTCGCGAAGGACGAGTGTTAGGAATTCATTATTGACTTAGTGGATGACATCTTTACTATTGCAGCAACTTGTAGAGCTTAAATACTTGATCTTGCAGGCATTCTACTTCTCATTGTAAGCTGAACAGTAGTACTGTCAGCATTTCTCTCAGTCTTGCTTATCATGTTTGTAATTGCCCACTGAATAAGTGGAAGAGGCTGGCTTGCCGCCTATTTACTTTGATTTGCATTGTAATATCTTACATCTCCGCCCTATGGTAGCTCCATTCCCACTCCGGGCTTGAAAGCACATTCTGGGTGTTGAGTTTATTTCGAAGTTGCATTTGTATTTCTTTAAATCTCCACCATATGGTCGCCTCATTCCATTTTGGTTTGGGTAGCACATACTTGGTGTTGAGTTACTTTCAGTTGCAGTTCTGATTTATTGTACTGACGATCCTCTTGCCATATGACAGCCTCTCTCTTGTTGAGATTGAGTGCGCATTCTTGGCAATGAGTTATATTGTAACTACTGGTTTGATTTATCTAACCCTAATGGGTGCCTTCTGTATGTTGTTGTAATTGCATTCAAAATCGGAAAAAATTTGGTCCGGTTCAGCTCTCAATATTCTAAGCTTGTGGCAGACGAATGATTCTTATTCTTGTAAACTGACAGTAGTACTGGCAGTCTTCTTCATTGTTACTTAATTCTGATTTGTAACGTTTAATTTCATTTGCAGTTTGTAATAGATTGATCTCCGCCCTATGGTCGCTACTTTCCCATCTTGGGTCAGCAAGCACATTCTGGGTGTCGAGTATTTCCGCCAGCATTTCTATGAAAAGAAAAGAAATATTATCGAGCTAATATTTGTCCGTAGTTGGACAAATATACTGTTATGCTGCCGGATTGGCTCTGGAACTGCTTCGAGGAATGAAGGCCTCCTAGCTTGGGCATCACTTCGTGTTTGCAAGACAACATCTAGTGGTGATTTAGTCTAGTTGTGTGAATTCATTGGATTCCGTGCATTGTAATCTGCATTGATCTAGTTAGCTTCAGATTTTGCATGTTAGAAGTTTCTGGTTTTTTCATTTAAGCTACAGCAGATCCATTGTTTTATTCATAAATCAAAAAGGACAAACAAAAACATTGTGGGTATTGGTTATTTCCTTCCACCTTGGCTAGGCGCCCTTGCATGCTAGTTTGTAGATTTTTTGAGAAGCATCTGAATTTTATAAAGAAGAATCGCCCCTGTGCTGGGCCGTACCATCTGCTTCTTCTTGGGAATTGTGCATTAAATAATGTTCACCTTTTAAGCTTGTTTTGTGTTGTTAGTTTGAGCGCCCCTTTGTTAGTAATGGTTTGCATTTAGTTTCATGTTATTTGAGTTGATATTAAGGGAGTTACGAGCTATTAAGTAAATCCATATGCAGCTGGTTATTTATGAAAATACAGGACTGTCATAACAGTTGCAGAATTCTGCGTCTTCATCCGTGGACGGGTATTGAGAGAACTCAAAGATTTGTGCGGTAGCTTCATTGGGAATTGCTTCAGCGGAAAAGAGGTTGGATCTAGTGGTTTTCTTCAATTTTCAGCTTTACTCATCAGCGAAGAAATTCTATGATATTGTTGCAAAACTGTTATAAGCTGATTCACATTGTTAGCAAGATTTTCTCTCTTAAATTGTAAGTTGGCAGTAGTACTGACAGCATTATAGATTCTTGCTTATCAGATTGTAATAGTCATCTTACTTTCAGCAGTTGATATTGTAGTTAATTTACCTCCGCCCTATGGTAGCTACTATCCCAGTCTGGGTTAGAAAGCACATTCTGGGTGTTGAGTATTTCCCGCTTTCCGCATTGTCTTTTCAAGCATTGTATTGTAATTACTCCGTCATATGGTCGCCCCTCACTCCGTATTGGATTGGGTAGCACATACTTGACGTTGAGTTCCCTTTCAGCATAAGCAGTTTAAATTTAGATCCTCTGACCAATGCTCGCCATCATCGGCGCCATACTGGTTAGAGTTGTTTCTTTGCACGCTTTGGTTTATCCATCTAACCTTAACGGTGCATTGAAATATATTGAGCCAAATGTTTTCGATTTTCAATTGCAAGTTACAATTAACAAGCACCCGTTAAGGTTAGTTTGAAAACCCAAAGATGCTGAAAGTAACTCTAACCAGAATGTACACCAGGATCCCGGGAAGGGCAAGGTGTGAGCATTGGTCAGAGGATCTCAAAGGAAAATGCTGAACAGAAACTCTAACCAAGAGATGCGCCGGCGAACGACGAGCATTCGGTCAGAGGATCCCTATCTAATTGCAATACTGGAAAAGCTCAACACCAAGCATGTGCTACTCAATCCATGATGGATAAGAGGCGACCATATGGCGGAGACTTATGTAAATACAATGCAACTTAAGCAAATAGGCGGCAAGCCAGCCTCTTCCACTTATTCAGTGGGCAATTACAAATATTGAAATTAGCAAGGAAATGATAGATGCTGACAGTACTACTGTTCAGCTTACAATAACAGAAAATTCATATGTTAAGCACAAGATATGAGTGTCTCCAATGCTGCAACAAGATACAATGCTTTCCTTAAGGCTCTCACTGTCTCTCCTTTCAAAACTAACTCAAATGAAGGATTTAATACACGCTGTTATAACAGAACTGTGACTGAAACTGGTAATCAGCATGACAGAAACTCAAAGAAATGCTCACCACACTCACACTACTTATCCAAAATGCATGGGAATGGATGCAAAAGACTCCTAAGATGAAGGCGCCCAAACTAAAGACACAAAACAGACCCAAAGTGATGTTATTTATTTTCTGCTCAAATCCCAAGACACCCAAATGGTACGGCTTTATGATATAGGGCGATTTCCTTCTTAAAATTCAAGTTTTGCTCAATAAAATCTGATAATTGGTGCAAGGGGCGCCCAGCCAAGTCAAGAAGATAGAAACAATACCCAGAATGAAATATTTTTGTATTTTTGAAATATGAGTGAAACATACAATCAGCTATGAACTCAGCAACTACAGAAAATCACATGAAAATGCATATAATTGAACTACAATTGCAACAACTCACAACAAACCAATCCTCACTACAAAATGCACTCAAAACACAACAAACCTCTCCACTAGGTGCTGTCTCACAAGCACGAAGTTGAGCCAAGCTAGGAGGCATTCATTCCTCGAAGCAATCCTCTCACCATTTCGGCAGCATAACTTTACTCAAGATGTTGGATGATGAAACTGAAGACCAAGACCTCCTTTTAAAGACTTGAGATGACTGTCCAGAAGCTTCTAGAAACCCAGCAATTCAAATTTGAGTAACTCCTTTTCCCTCCAAATGTGGCGTCCTTTTTGCCTTAAGCAATTTTGACTTTTTAATTTAATTTAAAATAACCTCCTCAAAAGGGCGTCCCTTTTTCAAGCATTAATATTTGAGCTTTACAATATAAAATACCCTCATGAGGCGCCACCCCTTCAATGACCACTTTTAAAAACAACTTAAGTTCAATCACTAGGCTAAGGGGGGGGTCAACAGCAAAATATAACATTAAACATGACTTTATTAAAAATAATTCAACTTATCTCTCCAAACGAGCCCCAAAGCCAAAGTTGAGCAAATCCAACTGAACATACTGAAGAAGAAGGTCAATCGAGCCGAAACCAACAGGACCACTGCCAGAAATAGAATTTACTAAAAATAGTAAATTCGTGAAAGTGCTCAGAATGCCAAAACGAACACACCACCGAAAAGCTCACAAAAAACCCAGAAGGAATCCGCAGTTCAATCATCAATCCGTGGGCACAAGAAACCTCCAACCAAGAAACCCTAATTTCCACCGAGAAGCCTACGGGTCTCCAGAATAGGCCAACGGTAAATCAGAAGAAGTCATGCTCGAGAAGGGGACATTACATGGTGAGAGTGGTATGGGGACTCAGACACAGGCAGAGACTATGGCTGCAACTGCAACATCATCCAGGACCTTTAGACGCCTTCGTAGGAAGGATGCTGGCTCCACTATGCCATAGGCATAGAGTGATAGACTTATAGCTATTGTTTTGAATCTTTTGATATTTCATATTTGTATGGAACATTTGATGTCATGGATTTCATATTCCATGAGTTTTGTATACATTTGACTAATTTTATATATCAAAGTATGTTATTTCCTTCAGCAGCGCAACTACAATTTGTGTACTTTATACTTATGTGATCATTGTATACTTGTGTATGTGATCAAATTTGCTTTTATTTGTGTTGTATTCAATAAAGGGTGCTTGAAACAAGTTTTAAATTTTTAAAAATCTCTAATTTTCTAAGGTTTTTTCAACTTTTTTCATTTTGCCGAGTCTGCGCCGAGTCGCCGAGTCGAGTCACCCTAGCCGAGTCCGAGTCGAGTTCGAGTCTCGTAAATTTTTTCAAATGAGTCAAAATCCAAGGAATTCAGTAGTAATTACCAATTAAGGAGCTTCACTTGCAGACAGAGGATGCCCAACTTTCATTGGAAAAGGCACTACCTGAGGAGGAGGATTCAATTTCTTTATTTGACCAACTACCTGGTTGTGTTGAGCAAGCTGAAGGGAGCATACAGGCACCTGTTTTACCAGTTGATTTGGAACGGCCAGAGAATATTGCTGACTTGTTCGATGAGCTTCCTCAATTTGTTGGGGAAAATGAAGATCTCACATGCATGATAACATCTATGCCTGGTATGGAGCAACTAAATGATAAAACTCATCTGGATTTAATGCAAAATTATGAGTTAGATGATATCATAGAAGTTTTTTGTTCTAACATAGATGATGAACTAGTATCATATGAAAGGAAAGCATGTGATCAGCCCATTCAAGTCAGTGAGACTATTGAAAAAGTTGTAGAAGATAATGCCTTGCAGCCTATGAACTTATTTGATGAGCTGCCCCACTTTGTTGAGGAGTTATATTTTGTCATGGACAAAGAGCATAAGGAAAAACAGTTTAAAGATTTGTTTTCAATTATCCAACAGGGATATCAGCTCCTTAGTCAAGGAGATCTGACCATCGAAAATATTAATGGTTTCTTTTCAGAGACTATTAAACATGATGCAAAGAAGCAGGACTCCTTTTTCATTGCAGAGCTGAAAGAAAGAACAGTTGATCCTCCTATAAAGAATAATAGAAAAATATTTCAAGAAGATCAGACTGTAGTAGTCCATGAATAACCTGCATATTACCTCCAATCAGCATCTTTTCAAGGAAAAGATGAAGTCTTTAGAGATCAACAAGGGGCTGAAATTTACAAGTTCAGTGTCCCGACAAGGGGATGTCCTATCAGGCACCTGGCACAGTTGGAGGGAACTCAAAAGGAGTTACCAGTTGAATTACCTGCTTGGGAGCATGGGATTCAATATCAAAAGTCATCGATGCAGGTGGCTTACCATATTCAAAACAGCTGTAGGCACCTCTTGTCTAACACAGAAAGGGAGGCAGTTTTCATGATTGAGGAGGTGTTTAATCTATGCACTCAACATTTACTTTTCTTTCATCACTGTTGGACAATTTGCAAGCAGGAAGCACGTCCTATGTTGGTAAGAAAGGGCAGTTTTTTTCTCACAACCAGTGAACGGTTATGTCTGATCACTACCATTGCTGGGTAGTGTAGGATAGAGTAGTTCAGTTTCAGTTTTGCTTTCAATAAGTGCTTGCTGGCACGTTTCATTTCAGTTTTGTCATGTTTTCAATAAGTGCAGTTGCTGCACTTGGTTTTTCCAAACTCTGTCTTCAACAGAGTTGCAGTAGTTTCTTTCAGTTTGCGTGTTTTGAGGCTAAGTTATAGTTTTCTGAGTCAAAACAAAGCAAAATGACTCCATGCCCAATGGATAGGCCTAGGCTATTGGTCTGCATGTTTAGCAGGCAAACATCCAGCTGAGGTCGCCAGAAATGTTGCCCGATTTTCACCTGCGGGCTCAATCAGGGGAAAATTATGTTTTAAATTCGGCACGTGGATTAAATGTGGCTCCCATAAGGGTTGAGCCCAGCATGCAGGTGTTCGTTTTTCATTGGGAAGGTCTTCATTTGATGCTATTTCACACGGAAGTCTATTAGAAAGCATGTCTCGATCAGATTTGGCACAAAACTCCCCAGAGAATAAAGTCACTGAGACCAGCTAGATGTCTTGTCGACTGGCTGTTGTGTTATATTCATTTGAGATCCCCCGGTCACCAAGACATTTCAGTCACCATGAGTTTTTATATATCTCCCCTCTTGGTAGGTCTCGCCGACCCTTGTTCACGGGGTTAGCGTCGCCGAATGGTTTGTCTTCGATATGAGGTCTTGTCGACTGAAGGGTCTCGCCAATGGTTTCAATCTTCGGTGTGACTAATGGGAACCCATTATGACCTCTTGCCGAAAGCGATAGTCTTGCCGATGGTTTTGGATATCGGTATGACTCTTAAGGACTCGCTATGATGTCCGGGCGATAGCGATGGTCTGGGCAACAATTTTGGATATCGATATGACTCTGGACGCTCGCTATGAACTCTTGCCGACAGTTGTATGCTATGCCGACTGTTGCTATGAAGTCTAATCGCATCGGGGAGACACGACTAGTGTCTCACCGACATGCGATTCCGTTTGAGTAGTATTTGACCGTCTGGAAAGCTTAAGTGGCATGTGTTCAGCCAATCAAAAAAAGCCGAGGGCGAACCATTGACTGTTTGACTGTTGTGACCGCCCCTATGGAAGATCAACAGAATGCGAGCGGTATGGATCTGCTCTGTGATCAAAGGATGATGGATCGGTTCGGTGTCCAGTGGTGTCGTCTATGAAGAGATCTAACAGGGGAGGTCGGATTGCTGCTTCTCGAAGATGGTCAACTTGCAGAAAGATCTTGAGCAGGAAAAAGGAAGAAAGGAAAAAACCTCAAGTCACAATGACAGCTGTGGTGTCTACTGGTGAGGGGTAGATTGGCATTTATGATTATTAGAACAACCACATTCAAGGCGGCTCTGATGGAAGTTTGAGGGTGGACACAGAGGCCAGAGGTTAATGCGATTATTCCAAAAGATCTGGAGGCCATTCCTGGAGCGATCCTTCACCGACATGGACAGCGGGGATACACATTTAATGCAAAAGTAACTTGATTCAAAAGATCTAAGGGCGGATCTTTCTGGAGGCTGATATTTTTGGAAAACTCTAAGGGAGGGGCCGACACTTTTGGTTTTTTGGTTGTATATATGGCATTTTTTGCCTCTTTGTAAAGGAGTTCGGATTATGCATTCATGAGAGTTAGTGATTTTTCTCAAATCCTTTCTTGTCTGATGTATGCTTTGTAACTCATTTGGAATTTGGAATATAAAATACAGAGATTACCTTGGAAACCAGTGTTAGTGTTCATACTATTTTCATTTTTCTTTCAGATTATGTAAGTTTTGAACTGTGTTTTATAAATCTGCATTTGAACTTTAAAGTTGTGAAATTCATCTTTCCTTCTTAAAATGTATATGCAGATTAAGCCTTTTCATGAATTATGCATAAGTTCACAAAAATCATGTTGAGTAAATGAAATAACTATCATTAGTTTTCCAGGGGTATGTTCATCTATTTTATCTCATGATTCCTGTCAGTTCGGTGTATCACCATAGGGTTTAATTTTCATTTTTATGCACTCCTCCCTTTTTCTTACAAAGATCAGTAGTTAGGTGATAACACAAAGGAAGCCAGCCTTCTCTGAAGGTTTTTTTCCATTTTTAGGTGACCCACAACCTGGAAAAGTTCCCATGTTTCTCTGAAGTATCAAGTTCTACAACTTGATAAGGATGCAATTTCAGTAGATAACAGTAATCAGGGTTTGGCATCTCCAAAAAGATCTTCTTAGATGCAGATAAGCTACACAACAGAACAGTCAGCTAGTCATTAGATCAATCTAACTCCCGAAATCATAAAATCATCTAAAGAATAGAAGACGAGGTTAAAACTTCAAAATTATAAGAATGGCTAACACTGGTTTTGTTGGGTGCCCTTGAGAGAGATAGGCGCCCATGATTTTGAAGGTCAAGATGGAGTTTTTGTCAAAAGTTGCCTCCAAACAATCTTCGTCAGATTCACCTTGCCTCCGCGATGGATTATTCTGCTAGTTCACAACATCACCCGAGTTCCCAGAAATCGAGATCAAACCAAGGGTAAAATCAAGCAAAAAATAGAAAATGGTGAAAAAATGGCTAAGTCTGGAGAGGAAAAGCACTCCAAGCTAAGACTCAATGCCTTAGAAAAAAATTTAAAGTTTTCATCACTCAGCATTAGAAAACGTCCAAGTTCGATGCACTTGCTCAGGATTGGCTTCGAGAAGTTTTAAAGCAAAACGAAAGCAAATTTTCTCAAACCTCAACTTATTTAAGAGAGCTTTTGTCTTTCATTATTCATTTTTTCAGGTTGGTGTCTAGAGCAAGAAGATTTTCCCTTTTCTCTCAACAAAGATTTGAAGACCCAAACGACATGCTTTTTCGGTGTTCTTCGTGATTCCAAGATCAGTGAGCAAGGAGGAATGCTTTTTTAGGCTCCAAACTTCTAGGGCGTTGCCTTTTCAAAACAGCCACTCAAGTTTTTCCATTTCTGATCACATGGGCCTCTCCACTTTTTCATCCTCTTGAACATTGAGAAACTTTTCCCTCTTCTAGAAATTGGTTTTTGGCCGCTTTTTCAGGAGGAATTTATCTTTTTCAATTTTTGAGCATTTGGGTTTCTCTGGAACGTGATTTTCTACCAAACCCAAGTCCCAACCTTTTTTGGAAAAATTGTTTTTTCAAGGCAGATCAACATTCTATTTTCTGCAGCACTTTCCTCTTAAAATCAAGAAACAAATCAGCTTTTTGATAGATGTGGATGAGATTTAAAGTAATGGTCATCTAGAAGCTTTCTTCCTTCTTTCTTTCTATTCTTGTCTCAATTCTTATCCACTCTTTGAAGAAGAGAAAGAAAACAAGTTGTAATAGTTTGCACTTTCCCTGTTTTTTGCTTTCATAGGTGGTTAGATGTTTATCTTGTATGGTTTTAGAAATAAAACTTGCATGTTGGCAAGTCTTAGTTGTAAAAGAAAGGAGATTTTAGGGTTTCCTACTCCTCTGCTTGTGTATAAATAAGGGCAGCCTTGCCCATTTTTCTTAACCATGCTTGTGATATCAAATTGCAAGCCTGTAATGCTGCAAGTTGTTATTCAATGTCAGTTCACTTTGTGTAAGAGCAAGCTTGCATGCCTCTTTAGCTGCAAGTTATTGTTCAGTTCTTGTGTCTTGTGTCAATGTGTTTAGGTTGATCGCTAAACTGTAAGCCTATTTTTCTACAATCCTTCTGTCCCAAAGTGTAATCTGTTTTTTTGAGATTTGAAAATAAAGTCTTGTGCCTACTTTGCCCTGATATAATGTCTCAGATTATCGTTTTATGTGTTATGTTGATATGATCTTTATTTTAGCTTGCATTGAAAGTAAGTAGATGCATGTTGAGAGAAGAGTTTATTTAATTATTTATGTCAGAGAATCCTTCCTTGTCCATTTCTAACTCTCTTTCTCTATATTTACGTGAGAAGTTAGAAACGTCATTAGAGTAGGCTTAGTCGTAGTTGAAATTCCAAAACAGAAAATCTCAACTATGACGCTTGACTTTTATAACCTTGTGCTCTTAGCTGAACAAAAAGATAGGAAAATTAGTTCTAATTTACTTTCTTAAGCAACATCAGCAAAGAGGGAGCTTCCCCTCCTAATTCAAAGAGCAGTTTATCTATGCATAATTGTCTGTTTCTAATCTGCATTCCAGAGGTGCGAATTGAAACGCCAACAAAGTGGTGAAGGAGGAACAAGAGAGAAAGTGAAAAATGAGAAATAAAAACATCTTTGGAGACTATAGGTGCCCTAGCTAGCCACGAGCGCCCATGATTTCAAGGCATCAAATGTTAAGAGTTAGGGTTTTGTGCCTCCAGGACATCCTGTTAAGAATCTTCCCAACTTCATAGTGGATCTATCAGCAAGACGATCAGATCAACCAGTCAGCTGGAATCTCATATCGATTGGAGGAGTCTTGACAATGTGGCAAATTGCAAACCATGAAAATATTTTAAAAAACGACTAATTATGGCAAGGATGAGCGCCCCAGCTAGCTGGGGTGACCAAAGATTTGAGTATCCAAAAGGTAAAATTAGGGTTAGTCATCTCCAAGAGCATTTCTTTAGTTTGGCACTGGCTCTCCAATGCAATCATCAGCAAGCTCATCAAAGTTGGCAATCATAAGATATCACAGACTAAACAAAGGGGTAAACTTGTGCAAAATTGAAAAAGTCAAAAGCAGAAGATAAAAAACAGAAAAAGAAACTATCTCTGGAGGAGATGGGCGCCCCAGCTAGCCAGTGGTGCCCAAGCTTTTGACCCCCCTAAACTACTTTTCCGAGGCAATCACTTCCACAAGACCCCCCTCTGAATTCATCAAGCTACCAATGAATATGACAGTTAGTTCATCGGGTTAGTCTAGCTTCCGAAATCACAAATTCATTTGAAGGTTAGAAATCATGATGAAATTGAAAAATGTCAAAAAATGGCTAACACTGGTGAAGATGGGCACCCCAGCTAGCTAGGGGCACCCAACATTTTGAGGGATCAAATAATGTTTTTATCAAAAGTTTCCTCCACGATAATCTTCTCATACTCAGTCAGGCTCCGCAATGGATCATTCAGCCAGTTCATAGGATTCACCGAGCGTCTGGAAATCACAATCAAACTAGAGTCAAAACTCAAGCAAAATTTTAAATTGTCAGAAAATTGGCTAAGTTTGGATAGGAAAAATTCCTTTAGACAAGAAAGACGCCCAAGGCTCAATGCCTTGGTCAAATTTTCAAGTTTGCATCATGAAGCTTTCTAAAAAATGTCCACATTCAATGAACCTACTCAGGATTGGCTTCAAGAAGTTTTAAAGCTGGAGAATAAAACAAGTTTTCAACCTAAAAACCTATTTAAAGAATTCCTTTGCATTCATTCTGTCATGTCCCCGAATTGGAGGTATATTAAATTAATTATTTATTAAGTTATTCCAATAAAATATAATATCAAAAGGGATGACTTATTATTTAATTAATTTAATATTAAACCGACTTAAAAATAAAATAATAAATCATAAAGTCACTTGAGGAATAAAATAATATTTCTTCTAGAAGCTTTTGGAAAAGTGAATGAGAAATCTATTGAAGAAGCTATTGGCTAAGCATTTGGACACAGTTGATTTAGATTACATTTCTCATTACCTGTGTGGTAAGAAGCTAAAGCTGAATGCTTAGCTCGCTCGAGGGTTTGAAGACTCGAGAGTGCTAGGTTCGGTTGTGAAAGATCAACCCTAGCTGGGATAGTTGAGGAATACATTCAGGGATTCTACATTCAGGGATTCTACTTGGGCTTCAATGAGGTGAATTTATAGGTGCAATAGTTGTTGTATTACTGTCCTAGCTGAGTTGATTGTGACAGTTGAGGTATTGCTACATCATTTGTGGAGAATTGAATATTTACAGATTTAATGGCCTTTGGCCAAATTTGAGAAGATTGATAATTTGTGAGCATTGAGGATTTGCACAAAGAGACAAAATCGTCAGTATTGGAATAGAACAAAGAAGCAAGGAATAAACAATTGAGAAATTGGGTGGTGCTTTGAATAGGACGATTCCAAAGGAATCAATATCAATTTGTTAATCATGATTTTATGAGAAGCATTGTCTACATAGCCTCAGTTGAATAGGACAAGCAAATAAAGGAGCTGAATTATAAGAGGAGGACAAATTATATGGTGTTTGACGTCTTTGATAAAGACAAATTTGTTAGAAAGGAAGAGAGCTCCTAGAGGTTTGATATTTCAAATAAAGGAAGGACGTTTTTGGAGACCGGTTGGGAGCTCTTTGCTTGGTTACTTATCAGATACGACAACTTAGGAAAGATCAAATTGAGTCCTGGGAACTATATTATATTCAAGATTGGAAAACTATAGTGGCCTATTATTTGAGGATATTATTGGGCACATTAGTGAAGTGGGGTCAATCAAATAAATCCAGAATACTGTGTGTCGTCACTTGCTTAATGTGATTATTGTTGTTGCGTAATAAGACAAGATCAGAAGGAGACAGTCTTTGATAGAGCTTCAATTCATCACTGGGGGTAATATTCGATAAAGACAAAGTAACCACCACACCCAGGTATATTTGTGGAAACTATCATATTCCATTGTGATGGCAGGACAAAAGAATCATTCTGAGGAAGACGTCATCTAGCTAGTTGAAGACACAATTGGAGGATTGGCTGAGCAGCAAACTTGAAGACGTCATTTGGAGGACAACACAAGCAAGGATCAATTATTCAATAATATCCAAGTTCTCCATTTTAGCATTGTGTTGTAATCTTGTTGTAGCTCATTACATATCAATCTAGTTGTATTCTCAGTGATAAAGATTGTAAGTTATTTCTATTCAAGAGAGAACTGTCTGTAACTAGATTGGGAGTCATTTCATCATTGAGTTTGTAACTAGTTCACACCAGCATTGAAGATTGTCAGTATTTACACTCAGTTGCATTGCACTTCTGCAATACTCAATAAAATTGAAGTTGGAACTTTCCTGTAAAATGTTTGATTTAATGTCTCTTTCTATAGATGAATAATTGATCTTGAAAAGTCAGTAATATATTGCATTATATTTCTAGTTGCAACTGAAACCTTGTAGCATTGTTAGTTGGGTCATTCTATGCATTTTACCAACATTCAAACAAGTAAGGCAAACTAAAACAACTACAGCAAAAATACACTTGCAACCCAACCGTTTGACGAAATGTCCAAGTGCAATTGAGAAAATTTACATCAGATACAGCAGGGAACATTACACATTCTTCACAATTTTTCTAGGTGGCGTCCAAGGCAAAAGAAGAAGAAACATAAAATTTTATTCATTTCAAGATTTGAAGGCTAAAATTTGGAGATTTTTCAAAGTTCTTCATATTTTCCAGATTAGCTCACACAAAGGCTCCTTTTTCCATGTTTTATTTTTCTAGAGCATCAATTTTCAGGAGGGGGTCATCTTTTTCAATTTTCAGCAATCTGGGTTAGCTCAGTTCATGATTCTCAATAACTTTGGAAAAAATTACAATTTTCAAGAACTTGCTTTTTTCATGTATGTCCAAGAAATCTTCAGTATTTTCAAAATCTGATCAACTGGGTTTATACAAAGCGTGATTCAACACAAAACCCAACTCTTAGCTTTTTGTAGAAAAAAATCAAAAATTAGGGTTTCAGTTCTTCAACCAACCATCAACAATTTTAAAAAACGAATGATCTGGGTCTTCTTGCAACGAGATTCTCTACAAAACCCATATCTCATATTTTTTTTGAAAAAATCTCCCTGTTTGAAGAAGAAAAATCAGCAAGCTAAATTTAGGGTTTGTGTAGAATTTGTCCAAACATAGTCAAGTTTACAGTCAATCTTCAAGATTTTCAGTATGGGGTACTCTCCCATCGAATTCAAGACCAAATCAATGCTATATCATCATTTTATCAAAACTTGTGAAACTGACTTGCATCATATCAAACCATTGTTCAATTTGCGTGCCTTGGAAGACACAAGTAATGTTGCAATCAGACACCTTGGTCATTCTGGATTGCTTGCAATAGCATCAATTCCCCTCTCAGTGCAAAGTCTAGAGTTCGTAATTGCTTGTATCAAGCATTACAACCTCGCAGCAGGAGAAATTCAAGCAACAGATGGAAGAGTTGTTTGCAGCCTCAAGACAAACATGATTAAAAAATGCTTTTCAATACCACCTTGGTCAGAAAATTTTGCCATCTCCATTGAAGAATGCACGACAAGGTGTGGCACATGCACAAAGATAAATACCACAAGAAAGTTGCACAAAAATGGTTGAAGGAAAAACACAACACTTTTCCAAGGAACATTGGGTGTGGAGAATTCAAGGAGGAGTTTGCAATAATGATTACTCTACTCAATTGAGTCACTGGTTAAGCAGACACTACAAAATTCCAGCCTTGGATGTTCTATGTCATCTCTCATATCATGAAGAAAACAGAGCTCTATGACTGGCCAACTTTGATCAGCAATTGTCTTCACCAACAAATAATGGAATATTTCAAAATCCATGAGTTCCACATGATTTCATATCTAGTCTACCTAGTGTCTTGTCAAGGAAAATTTAGAGGATTGAATATTGTAGGAACTCTGGATTTACAACATGTTTATAATCATTACCCTCAGCTGGAGTTTTCAGAGTCAACACATCATTACAAAAGGGTAAATGAGGCATTCTTGATGCATACGGTGAGATGCCTAGACAACGAGTTGCATGTGCGGATTTCATCAATTGCCAAGGCAGCAATGGCGGAGTGGGCGGATTGGTTCATCCAGTTTCCTACATTCTCCTACATCAGAGTGTACGGCTTCTCAAGTAGTCCAGTCATTTTGCCAAGATATCCTTCAGATGAGGTGGTTTTCATGGATTCTTGAGGCAAGTGTATGAAGTTCACACTTTCTTGCGGAATTGAAAGAAGGTTGCTTTCAGTTTTCCTTTTGAGTTAGGAATCTATAGATGTAGATCGTTGGCGGATGCTAAGTTAATGGGTGACGAGTTATCAAAATTTGGTCTCAAGCCATTCAATGAGATGATCATATGATCCTCATAGTGTCTTCGAATCACGTCTTGGTCAGAATTATGCTCATGTGCCTGCACTTGAAGATTTTTGGGCTAATTGCATAGATGAGTTCGAAGTATGGAGGCGCAGTAACAGCAGGCTTACACTCCATCAAATGAAAGATTGCTTGTCAGAAGATACTAAAGGATTGTCCGATGATGATGGAGAAATACTTCTTCCTATGTACACCCGAAATCAAATTGAGCAGCAACCACTTCCACAAGTTAATTGGTCCAATAAAGAGTGCATCTCAGTTGAAGAAAGAACCAGCCGAGTTATTAAGAACAGTGAGATTTTCTTAGGCCTCAAGAGGAATCAGAAGAAAGCTATTCCAGCCGCAGAGCCGCCAGTAGTGCAGTCATCTCTTCCTTCTTCCAGACCACAACCAAAGATGAGGGCTATCAATCATCCTTTAGAAGGTGTGAAGGGTAGCCGAACAACAAAAAGTGTAAAGAGAAGGTTAGACTTTTCCAATATAGTTCTATAGGAGCAGCCAACAATTGAAGTAGAAGTTCCACCTCAAGAGCCTATGCCACAAGAAGAAGAAGTGCCTTTGACACATGATTCTCCACCATCACCAAGGTCTTCTCCGATCCATATTGATTTAGAAGATGAAGAAGTTGCAGCTGAACCTCCCAGGGAAGTTAGTAGAGACACCTCATCTTGGCTTGAGAATGTTCTGGGAAGGAAGAGGAGGAGGCCTTCATATCAGATAAACTTTGTAGAACTTGATAGCATTTACCAAGATGCACTTACAAAGAAGTCCAAGAAACAAGTTCACATGGAAAGGAATCCAGAAGGTGAAATTATCATTGAGAGTGCTATGCCTCCAAAAGATAAAAATATTGATGAGATTGAGGTTGATGATTTCATAGTTGTTAAGGAAAATCTCGGAAAAAGCACTAGGCACACAGATGCAAATCTCTTCAACGTTGTAGTAGAAAATATTAAGGATAGAGTGCTTAAAGATGGAGAGGATAAGGCAGCCCTCAAGGCTGAAAATCGACAACTCAGGCAATATATTTCTAACCTTCTTCATAGCACTTCACAGGCTACTCAGTTGTTGCCCTAGATTCTAGAGACACCAGCTGATCAACATCAGTTAAGATAGTTGGTTGTATATGGGAAGCATATGTGGGATTGGATTGAAGAATTCATCACCAGAGGAAAAATTGTTTTTGCAGAGATATATCAGCTAAGGTATAATACCCATGATTTATGCCAAGGGATTCAAGGATTTGAGCAGTGCATAGTGGAGGTGAAACCAATACACAAGATTATCATTGCATATTTGAATACTGCATATGGCTCAGTGGTTTCAAGAGAACATAAGAGACAAATCCTTGCATAGAAAGAACATCACCTCTTCAAGGTGAGAACTTATGAAAGAATCTCTGAAGAATTAGTTGTATACAGACAAAGGGTTGTTGATGTTCTCTAGTCCATAAGTGAATTTGTTTCAGAGATCCATTGTTGGTATTGTCATGGTGATGGTTCTTTCATTGAACTTGATGAACTACAAGCAAAGTTCCAAAACATTGTTCGTGGAAGTGTTAGCAGTGATCTTGCTGTTGGAAGGATGAGTCAGATTGCAGCGATGTCAGCAAGATTCGATAAAGCAACTAAAGATGTGAAAGATTCTCTAAGTTCAATTGCAGAAGGTGAAGAGATCTTGGAAAAGAGAAATTTTGCTATAGATAGTATTGATGCTCCTAATACAGATACAGTTTCCCACTTTTTGGCGGATGTGGTTGAGATTTAAAATAACAACTTTTCCCAGCTTTCTTTCCAATCTTATCCATTCTTTGAAGGAGAAAGAAATCAAGATGTAATAGTTGGCACTTTCCTTGTTTTTATACTTTCATAGGTTGTTAGATGCTTATCTTGTTTTAGTTTTAGAAATAAAGCTTGTATGTTGGCAAGTCTTAGTTGTAAAAGCAAGGAGATTTTAGGGTTCCCTACTTCTCTGCTTGTGTATAAATAAGGGCAGTCTTGCCCATTTATTTTTAAATGTGCTTGTGATAACAAAACGCTGAGCCTACTAGTGCCTTCTAATTGTTATTGAGTATTGTTCACTTAATGTTAGAGAAAACTTGTATGCCTCTTTTAGCTGCAAGTTATTGTTCAATTCATGTGTTACTTGTGTCAATGTTTTCTAGTTTGATCGCTAAATTGTAAGCCTATTTTGCTACAATCCTGCTGTCCTAGAAGTGTAATCTTTGTTACTTGAAATTTGAGAAAAGGAAATCTTATGCCTCATTTGCTTTGATCTACTGTCTCAGGTTTCTGTTTTATGTGTTATGCTTATATGATCTGTATTTCAGCTTGCATTGAAAGTACAGTAAATGTGCATTGGAAGAAAGTTTGTTTAAGTATTTGTGTCAAAGAATTATTCCTTGTTCATTTCTAATTCTCAACCTCTATGTTTACTTGAGTAGTTAGAAACGTCATTAGAGTAGGCTTAATCGTAGTTGAACTTCTAAAAGAGAAAATCTTAGCTACGATGCTTGAGTTTTATAACTTTGTGCTCTTAGTTGAACAAAAAGATTGGCAAATTAGGTTTAGTTTACTTTCTTTAAGCAACATTAGCAAAGAAGGAGCTTCCCCTCCTAATTCGAAGAGCAGTTTATCTATGCATAGATGTCCATTTCTAATCCGCATTCCAGAGGTGCGAATTGAAACACCAACATCATGTAAAAATTTGGCAGCCTAAACTTTATAGCTTGGTGTTTGTTGATGGAAATACAATATATGTATGTGATTATAAACCTTCAAGCTCCCAATTTTTGTAAGAACCCTTTATCATTTTTTGATTGATAAAAAAATGACTTCAAATTAAGGCCCCCATGTACTCAACAGGTTGAATAAACAACTAAGGATATTTATTTTAAAGCTGCTAAAAATGGAATAACAAAAAATGTCCAAACCATCATTGAGAAGATTAAAAAAAGTTCCTAAGTTTTCAATCACAACTGATTTTTGGGTTTCCACTATGGCCTAGACACCTGTCATGGGCCATCCTTAACTCCCTTGCACCACCTCCCCAACTTTCTCATCCCCACTTATTAATATCAAAGTAGGATGTTCCCTTATTTTTACTAAAATTGGGGATATCAGGGTGTAGTGCTACACTTGCACCTTGTAAACAACCAATAAAAAATTTGGAAGGCTTCATGTGAGCTTGTCATGACCATAGTTCGCCTACTCAGTGAGTACTCATGGGTTTTGAGAATCGCACGATTTACTCACGGGTTTACTCGTGACAATTTGCAGCAAAAAACTTGTTGATTTTTTCATCAAAACTCGTCGAAATTGGGGAAAACTCGTCAAGAAAAAGCGTGGGAAAATAAAGTTGATTTTCGCACGGATTTTAATGTGGTTTTAGGGATATTTAAACCCTTGCGACATCCCTTTGTAGACACGTGAATATTGAAGATGCGCGCAAAGGTTGGTTGGCATTTTGAAAGACGATTTGAGGATGCAATTTTTCTAGGTATTCCCCTAGGCTTGCAAATATGTTTGGTTTTTTGTTTGAACTTTCAATATACACATAGTTTCTTGTTTCAATATGCTTATGGCTACTTTAGTATGTTTTTTCCAATATGCATTAATTTTCATCTCAAAAAATACAAGTTGTAAAGATATTGCGAAATAGTTGATTGGATGATCTTCATAGAAAGAAGTAAAAGTACTTTCAATTGAATTTTATATACGCAAGTATGAAGTTTGTATATACACAACTTGTATGTATGTGTGTAGATATACTGTAAAGGTACGCTAACCTTACTTACTAAACATGGAAATCTCAAAGAATATTCACATTCCCAATTAAGGATATTGATATAAAATTCATTTTCACATAAGAATAATGAAACAATATATACATATATATATATTAATAAGATTACTACTATAGTACCCCTCCGTTTTGCTTATGTTTCCTGATAGTATGTTTTTACTTTGATAGATCTTGGTACTTTGTTTTGATGTATTTGATCGCTGACAGTACAGCGATGGTGGATTTATTTTATGATGTGATGATACACCATTGGATGGTGATTATTTGTGACATGCTTTATGTTAGCATAGATGTTTTTTGAGATGATGTTGCTATATATGCTCATGGTAGTTTAATTGATATTTATTTCGTCAGTTCGATGAGACATTGTTTTGGTGAAGAGAACAGTATTGCATCACTCGCTTGTGAGTGCCCTGTGATTTCCGCGATTTTCTCTTAACGGTGTGTTTGAATCATGGATTATGTATATACATGTACGAAGTTTGTTTGATTGCAGGATTGCAGGTACATGACATCAACTCCACTTGGTTTCGTAGGTCTGAGCGTGTCTAGGCTCAACGGTAATGTTGTTGGGAGATAGTACTGTAACAAGGTTTTTCCTAGAATAGCCACAAACCTAGTCACAGTGTGTCATCAGTTTATGTCCGGTAAGTTTGGTTGTCACGTCTACGTTTTCCTTGTTAATTGTTATTTATCTATACAAGGTTTATTTTGTGAAATTAATGTTAGATTAATGTTCTTAATGATTCGGAGCTTATTTAATTAATTTTAAATAATGTTGTTAAAAGCCTTTTATTTTATTTAATTAATTAAATTAATTTATTTGGTAAAATAATTTATTCCTTGTAATTAAATTTATTTTATTAAGTAAATAAATTAATTGATTAATTTTTTCTTGATTGAGTGAATATATTAAATATAGTTTAAATGCTATTATGTGAACTGGAATTTTAAATTTTCATAAAGTAAATGATATTAATTTTTGAATTTTTAAATTAATAAAATAGTATAAATTCTTTATAATTATCAAAAGAAAATATCTGAGAGTTTGTTAGAAGATATTTTAGATTAGCCATGTGTGTGAGTAAAATTAAATGCAAAAACTCTTGTTGAAAGATTATTCTCGGAGAGAATATTTGCCATAACTGTGAAAGGCAAGAAGTCACTTCACGGAAGAAAAAAGAGGAAATTGGCTGGGAAATTGTTTTTTGGGGTTTTTGGTTAAAAAAATTGGAAGAGGTTCTTGAGAATTTTTCTAGCTCAGTATTTTGCATCTTTCTGGAAGAGGAAATTTTGGAAAAGGCTTTGGAAATTGAACTTAGAAGGCGAAGCTTTGCTCCAACCTTCAATTCTTTAAGCTTCAGAAAAAACGGGTTCCTTATTTATTTATTTATTTATTTTGTTGTTTTGAAAAGATTGCCTGTACAAAAAATTCAATTTACTAGAAGCTTTGTTAAATTTGTTAAATGGAAAGATTGCCTGAAGAAGAAAATTTGATTTAAGCTACGTAGAAACTATATTAGAAACCTGCAGTATTGTAAAACTAAGTGAAGGTTTTGTTGAAAAGAAACATCCTAGTAGAAAAACTTGATAGCCTCGTAGGTAAAATTCTTTGTGAAGATGTTGTGCTCTGGTAGAAAACTTTCACGGTAAATCAAAAGAAACCCTCATAAGAAAATTATTGTTAAACAATAGAGATTATCAAGAGAAACAATAGAAAACCTTTGTAGGTTTGCAAATGAAATTCTCTGGTGAATTTGAGGAAATGGAAACCTCTGTAAGAATTTTTCTAAATATTTCCTGTAGAAAATATTCTGAGAAATTGGATTGAATTGAAATCCTCTGTCAAAAATTAGGAAATTGAAATCCTTTGATATATTGGGTAAAATGAAATTCTCCGGGTAAAATAGTAAAATCTATTTTCCTTAGAAAAATTTATTGAAATTAGCGATCAAAACAATTGTTTTGATTAATTTATATATGTTTATATAAATTTATATATGTATATATATTTTTGAATATATATACAAATATATAAATACATAAAGAAATTGTTGTTAGGAATATAAAATTTATGTTGAAAATTTGTGATTTAAAATTGTGTGGATGAAATCAAATGCGAGGAAAATTATATAAAATTAGCGAGTCTATAAATAAAAATAAATAAATAAAGATTTTTGGTGAGGGCTACCCCGGCCGCTTATGAAGGGTGGCGGCTATGGAGGTGAGCTGCCCTCTATAAGCGGTGCCTAGGCTGCCAACACACTGGCCTTTATGGGTGGTGTGTTTAAACAACCCCCCTCAAAACTTTCAATTTAATGCGCCCGTGCGATCACGATTTTGAGATATTTTTAATATGTTTTATTTATAATATAAAGTATAAAAATATTATGTATATATATATATATTTATTTAATTATTTTGAAATTATTGAATATTGTAAATTGATTTTAAAAAAATAATAATTAAATAATATATTTAAATATATATTTATTTAATTGGATATTTTGTTATTATAAATGCATGCAAATGCATAAGTGGTTATTTTAAAATGAAATGATTTTAATAGGAAAATTGATATTTATTATAATGTGTAATTGTGAAATTGTAGTAAAACAATTAGTTTTAATTTCTTTATTATGTAAGTGGAATTATATTTAGATTGATTAACTTCATACAATGTGATATTGATTTGATTGGATTTAGGAAATCCAAATATTAGATTATTTAATTGTCTGAATTGTTTTTAAGCTGTGTTCTTTTATGTTCACGTTTACGGGCAATTTGAGTTAATTGAGTTAGAAAGTCTTCCAGAGAAATTCATTTTATGTGGGGGTGGTTTGTATTATGGATTAGCCCTATGATTTACCTTGGGAAGTGCAAGTAGATGTAGTTCAATTTGAACACCCAGTTACTACGAACGGGTTGAGTTGACCTTTGCAGTATGGTCAATATTTATTTACCAGTTTTATACACCTTGTCTACCCATGGTTTGTGGTTTGACCCTAGTGTTGTCAGTAGGAGAGTGGCTCTTTGTGGGGGTCCGACACACAAAGGGGCGCCAGGGTAACTCACTTAGGGTTTAATCAAGTGATAACTTAAAAGAATTAATGGGGAACTCTCACATAAATAAAGATAATTTATGTTCTCTCATGACTCAAGCGCTTGTTTAGGCTTGGAGTGAGATGAGAAACACAGTTTGTATGGGGGTCCGACGGCCGGTAGAGGAAGCTAGGGTAACCCAAGATGGGGGTCTAGTAGCCTAGGAAGGTTATTCCAGGGTAACTCATAGCAAATTATGTGTGACACTCTTCCTACGATAATAGTCAGTTGTATTGTACAGTGGTTGTACTTGATTCTTTATTCTAGAAGCAATGTAACCCTCATGTTGGTATATGTACTTGTATAAATTTGTCTTGAGTTTTCCTGTGTCTAGTGGTTGTCGGTTTTTTCTAGGGAACCTTTTTACTATCTCCTAGCACAGGGGGGTGGGCCTACAAGTACCACTTGGTTGGGTGGAACGTGCACCTTACACCGTTGGGTCCCCAGTTCTTGTTCATGATGGCGGGTACTTCCTGATTGAAGAGCTCACGTGTACTAGTGGATTTGTACTTTCTCTTATGTCTCATTTATATCAATTGGATACCTTGTTTATATATCACTTCTCAATTGTATTCGAGGAGAATTCTTGTAACTTGTAATTGTAACTCTTATGTATGATCTACCTCATTTGGAAATGAGTATTGTAATTATTATATTGAATACAATGTAAGAATGAATCATTATTGTACATATATCTCATGTGATGTATTTCATGTTATTGAATGTATGATCTCAAATTATGAGTTTAATTTATATGCTATGGTTAAATAACTTTGGTAAAGTGGAATTCGAATGTAATACCTTGTCGCGTATCTTAGAGATTGTTTGCGCTAGTGTTTGTTCATATCACATGTTAATATTACATTTAAAAAAATAAAAATTATTACTACACTTTCGTTATGTTTGCAACATTCTTTAAGGTTACGTGGTGGGGCATTACAGCTACCAAACAATTACAATGTCGAATGTAAAAGTTCACATCAAGTAATGTTACAACATCTATTTCAATGTTACATATGCAAGTACATATCAATGATTGCAGCAAGTTCCCAAGTTAAGTTACAATTGGCTATGCATGCCATACAAAGTAATACAAGAAATATATATATATAAATATCCATGTGATGATAAATCCTCAGTGCTCGACTGCCATGACACTGCTTTGTCTTTCACAAAGCCGAGACCAAGAGTGGGTCCAAGCGCCTTTTCTGCCCAGCCACAAAATATAAATACTTCCCTGGATTTCTTCCTAGCTCGAAGACAACTCCGACCCTGCACGAGGAGCCTAGCAACTTGTAACGGAGAAGCAAGAGGGAACTCTTGATGCAAGCCTAATGCCTGTATGCAATCTAATCTAGAATGACATATCTCTTGCATGTAAGATGTGGCAGAGACTAATATCAATAATATATAGGCTTTTAAAATTCCATCTATTTCACTGGTGCATATGCTTGGCCAAGCAACAAAATAACAAAAAGTGATAGTTTCGAAAAGGGAAACTATCATCTCTGTATATCCACACTCGGCATCCTGTCCTGGAAGTGGTTTCATAAAGAAATACGTGTAGTATGAATTGTTTCAAGTTTATAATATTTCAAGCTTTTTCTAATCATTCAGCTCTTTCTAATACAATTTCATCATCAAGTTTCTAAATGTTATACAAGTTTTCGATTTCATTGACAAAGAAATATCCAATAAATAAATGTACAAGCAATTAACAATCCAACTATTTAATCCTTATGTTTCAAATAGAGAAAAGCAATTACATGAGCTTGTATTCCCATTCTATTGTATATTGGATTTCTATTTATTTTCCAATTTCCAATTGAATTAAAAATACAAATTTATAACTTTTCCAGCAAGTTTCTACACTTTCTAATAATCAGATTAAAGTATTCATTTCAATACATTTCATTCTATATATATATATGTGTATATATTTATATACTCATAAATATATATACATAATATTTATATTTTCAGGAAAGTCTCCAATCTAAAACAGAAACCAAAATTAATCCCCAGAATATATTCATATCATTTATATTCAAGAAAAGATTCATTAAAAACAGAATGAAAATATCAGATTATGTATAGATATCATTTATAATCAAATTATATTCAGCATAAACAGAATTCTAAATATATAAATTTTACAGATGCATTTGTATTTAAGAACAGATATACACATTTACACATAAATTTATGTGTATATATACAGCCTCTCATAGTATGCAGAGCATATATGTATTTATACACCATCAAATTTCAGAAAACATGCACAGCCATATGGATTTCATAAATTCTAAGCCAGAGACAAGTTATAAAGGAGTGAAGGAATCAATTTAAAATCAAAAGTATGAAGCAAATATAGATTTCATATATGTATGAAATTATATACTGTATATTTATAAATAACAAAATACAGATTGCATGTAGCCAGTACAGATTTTGTATATATATTATAATTACATACTGTATAGATACATATATATATATATATATATATATATATATATATATATATATATATATATATATATATATATATATATATATATTTATGTATAAAATACAGATTGCTTAAATATTAAATTTCATACTGTATATATATACATATTTATATAACAGTATGCTAAAATCTTTTCCTTACAGCCGGCGATTTCAAGCCCAGCATGGAGAACTCAAAACATAGAACATTGCTTAAGTTGAAAATATTGAATGAAAATAAAGCTTGAAACTACACCATGGAAGGAGGCGAATTTTTGGAGCAGAGTTTGGAAGTATTAGAAAGGCAGATGTAATTTATGATTGACAGCCTACGGTGGAGAAAGAGGGGGCGGTTGCTCCCCATGGGCGCAACCCTTGTGGGGAGGGCAGCGCCCTCTCCATAGCCCATTCACAAGCAGCTACAGGCTGTGTTCAAACTATGTTATATATATATATTTTTATATAAAATTTAAATCAATATAAATGCTTAAAGGCTGCATTTTCCCATTATTTGCTTAAATACAGCAATACAAACACTAAATTGATGGCTGTAAACAAACAAAGGTTATATATTTATATATATATATATATATATGTGTGTGTGTGTGTGTGTGTGTGTATATTTTGTAGAAAGATATATACATATATATATGAATATATTTTTCTATATATTGTATATATATATTTACTCAAAAATTATGTGGCACGTATATGTTTTCTACAGAAAATATAGAGTCTGATTGGGTTTCCTACAGAAATCCAATGTATATTTTCAAAGCAATATTCATCTGAAAGCAAATTAAATCCAAACAAAAATGATTCATTCACACGCACATCTGGAAAAGAAATTTCATGAAAATAATAATTAAAAACCTGGAGTCCAATGCTAATCCGATAATTTTGCTTTGATTCAGTTGTCCTTTCTTGTTCTATTCCTCTTCTTTTCCTAGTTTCACCCAATTCAACTGTTCTTGTCTTGCTTCAAATTTTGTTTTTAGAGAGAAAATGGAGAAGATGAAAGAAAATACTAATAATTCAGAATGCCTGCTCTTGTTGAGAATTAAAGAGTTTTATAAACTTTTATTTATTTTTTCCTCCTTTTTCCAACTTTATTTTACTTTGTTTTCTGTTTTGTTTTTCTAATTTTAATCATCTTTTCTCATATTTTTCTAACTTTTATGTCTTCTATTTTATCACTTTGTTTTCGAAAATATTCCTATATTTCATTTTATTCTAAGTTTTCTAATAAATCTGATTTTAAAATAAAGCAAGATTTGTTTTCTATGCAACACATTATCCTCAATTTAATAAAATAAATAACATCTTAATCTTCAAATAAAGCATCAAGTAAGAATATACTAAACTAATTATTTTATTTCTATGCCTTTTAAATTTACAACTAATTAATTTAAATAACATTGCAAAGTAAAACAATATAAACAATTAATTAAATAAACTCCTAAATGCAATTTTATATGATTACTAGTGGTGTGTGCTTGCGAGAGATTCCGTTCCAACTTAACCCTGCCAGGTGGCTAACCTCCTCTACCTCAACCACACTCTTGGTCTTCAACAAACCTGCATCTCATATAAACTCAGACACCCATTAATAGATTAGTGTCCAAGAAATATAAATCAAGGAAATACATATCATTCTCTATTTTACATCATTTGAATTTAAATAATAATCATCACATTTCATTTTATTGAAATAAAATATCATCCATTGCATTTCATCCTTCAAATAAAATAAACATTCATCTAATTCCTTATTCAACAATTATTCTACCACACACATTTATTCATGTTTCAATTCCACTTATAGTAAAATCAAGCAGTACCAAAGTTTGAGACGTGACATATACACATTCACTGATACACATACATATATATCCACACACATCATACAAGTTGTGTATATATAAACTTCATACTTGTGTATATAAAATCATCTAAAATTACTTTTACTTCTTTATACAGGCCATTTATCAAATTAAATTAAAAAAACCAAACATATTGATACAAGAAACTGTGTGTATATTAAACTTTAAAGTAGGTATAGGGAGCTCCATATTGCAACTCCAACATTTGGTATATCTGTTGGTGAGAGGCTGAAATATGCTAACTAATTTTTTCGTTGAATTGCACAACACAAACCAGCACTTGGCCAACTTTGTAGAAACCCCTGTTCTAACTGATCTCTGAAACTATCCGTTTTTTGTTGGTTTTGAAGTTTTTGGGTTTTTGTGGTTTTTGCATTCAATAGTAAAGGTGCGATTTCGAAAGAAATTCATATAAATTCAAATAAATGAATACTAAAGTAGTAAACCTTTGAAATGGCTAATCTTTGATCTGTTGTACCCAAACCAAATTTTTTGCTTCATTAAGGCATTTTGAATTTTAAAGTCTAAACCTCGCTAAAATGTTGTGAAATACCGTTTTGGGCAATGTCAAGCATGGAGTTTTTGTCAATATTTGTCAGTCAAAGTCAGTTATATTGAACGGAACCTGAAGAAGAGACTCAAAATAAAGATTTTCACGATGGAGGAGCATCTCACGACGGTATTTCATATTTCAGACGGTCATTTCAATGATCGAGACAGAGTTTTCAGTGATCAAATCATGGAGATTTTTCAGAGGAAAAGCCTCAAAGTGCAAGTATAGCTCAGGGGCGCCCAGTTTTTGGA
>VDFB02345867.1:0-11351 GCA_007258455.2 Sequoia sempervirens | reverse complement strand
CTAGGCATGATAGTATTTCCTTTGAGGTTGGAACCCGTTACTATACCTACCCTTGTATATGTTATGGCAGAAAAATTACCGTGTAACCTTCTTCTTGGTAGATCATGGATTCATTCTATGGGTCCAGTCCTGTCTACCCAACAAAAATCTATTAAGTTCATTTGCAATAATAAAGTAGTCACAGTCAAGGCTGACCTTGATGCTATGTGCTTATGTGAAATAGCAACTTTCGGTCAAGCTTCAGTTGTGCCTACTCTTATTCCTTAAGTATCTTCCAATTTGTTGATGTTTACTCTAGCATTACCTACTACAAAGGATACTCTCGAGATAAATGTCCCTGAAGAAGATCCTTTTGAAGTAAGAAATACTAAGTCCACTGCTTCTACCTCGAATGCATGTCTTGGTGATGATTGGGGTTCCTTAGACTTTACAAATTCCTTCATTCAGGAATATAAAGTCAACCCGATCCACTTAGACCTTCTGATGACATCATCCACTCCTGCTATCAAAGATGGTCGTTATTCTGTATCGTGGGGCAATGTAGATGGAAATTGAAATGTTCTTAGTATTGATCCTCCTTCTGAGGAGGATGATTACACTTCTACTAAAGAAGACAATGTTGGAATTCCAGTTAATAAGAATTATGGTAATCCCATAGAGGAATGTGATCCCCATTGTTGGGACAATGATCTTTATGAGGGTCCCCCTTCTTTTCAATATCTACAAACACATTATGGCCCCGACTTTAAGCTTGTCTCTAAATATGGTTATGAGTGTAAAGGTTGTGGGTGCAATGAACAAGGCATTTAAGTCCCTATAGAATTAAAACCCCGTAAGAATAATTTGGGACTTGGTTGCTTAGAAAAACAATCTAAACAGAAGCCATGGTTGAGTGACATAAATTCTTCTCAACCTCATCCTATTGAGAAGATTCTTCCCCCATTGTCTTCTATCTTCATATCTTCTTCTCATGAGAAGTCAAACTTTTCTCCGCAAGAGAAAGGGTTGCTTCCTACTCCTCATCCTTTATCTGAGCAAGAGCCTATTTTTTGCAGCTTCTAAAATCCCACTTAATCACTCTTCCTTCTCCTACAGGAAAGAAATTTCATAAACATGATGAAGGAGAACATCCTTTCTATGCATACCATCGAGTGCTTGGTCATTCCATTAGTGAATGTAAAGCCTTGAAAGACAAAATACAACAAATTTGTGATTAAGGTGCCATCAAACTCCTATTTGATTGACACCCCTGCTTTTTCTTCGCATGACAAGTGATATCAAGGTTTACCTCTATCCTTTTCTAAGTATTTTGCATGGTTCTCCTCCCCTATATGTTGGGGGCAGTGATAGGTCATTTTGGAGATGTGTGTCCTTCTTAAGGACCCCTCTCTTCACTATGTATTTCAAACGAAGTGTCCCTTGAGTGGGCCGCTTTTTCTCTTTTGAAGGGTTCTCGAGGGACCTCTTTGAAAGATTTTCTCTCGAATGAATTCATTGGCGCCTAGATTGGGGGTAGCCTAACTAGACCTATTTCACAACTTTGCATCTAGCTCGGGGGAAACTTGACTAGACCTTGCTTCTCAAATAGTGCATCCCTTGAGTGGACCCCCATTTTTCTTCCTCATGGCGAGTTCCCAAAGGACCCTTCTTTCGAAGCCTTTACAATGAATGGATTCTTTCATGTCTAGCCTAGGGGAAGCCCAATGAGGCTTATTCCATTCGCCCTTTGACATCTAGCTCAGGGGCAGCCTGACTAGACCTTACCTTTCAAACAAAACATCCCCTGAGTGAACCCATCTCCTTTTGAAGGGTTCCCGAGGGACCCCTTTGAAAGTTTTACTTATTGATGGTCTACGTGATCGACTGCTTTTGACATGTTCTATTTGCGAGTAGACGTGTCACCGCTTCCTGACTTTGCTGAGTTTGCTTTCTTGGGTTCCTCCATGAGAGAGATCTTGGGGGATACCTCCTTGCAAGAATGAGAACTTGTAGGGTGCTTTCCTTAGAGATTCCTCCATCCAAGAGATATTGGGGGTGGCTCCCCTACAGGACCAAGTACTTGTAGGGTGCTTCTTTCGGTATTCTTCATGCTTGAGTTCGTGGAGGATACCTTCCCTTTAGGACTGAGTACCTTTAGGGCACTTCTTTTGGTATTCTTCATGCTTGAGTTCATGGAGAATACCTTCCCTATAGGATGAATTACCTGTAGGGCACTTCTTGGGGCTTCCTTCATGTGAGAGATCTTGGGGGATGCCTCCTTGCAGGTCCACAGGCCTGTAAGATGCTTTACTGTTTCAACTTCATAGTTCTGAGTAGCTATGGAGTCCTTCACTTTTCCTGCACATTTAGGTATGCCAAATCGAGTACTACTTCCTCGATGGTTCAAGCATAATTTTCTAACCCTACTCTCTTCTTGATCTACTTTACCAAGCACTCATCAGTGTTCATGCTCACTAAAGTGGGGGAAAAATGTATAAGAGCGAATTTGCACCCCATGTGCAAATCCCCTTTTTTCCTTTATCCACCTTAGAAAACCAAGTTTAGAGGCTTAATTCCACCTAATCCCCTACTTGCATCACACTTGGCACCTATTTTGAGCATCAGTGGGGGTGTTTTTGTTGAGGAATCCCACGTGGCATGCAGATGTCCATGCGGCATGCTTACGTCCCTGATAGATTCTCGAGTTTGGAGCCTATAGAGGCATTACACTTCCCATTGGTGGTTAATTTTTAATTCCCTCCTCAGTCGATCGACCTAAATATGGCCATTTTCTTCATCTCCCCTTCAAATTCACTCCTTCAACAAGCATTTCAACTCTTCCTCCATTTCTAGCTTCACTCTAGCTCTCTCTAAACCCTCTCTCAGCTCTCCAAACACTTTACATTTCATAGAAGCAACATCAACACTCTACCACTTCGGTAGAGCAAGTGTGGAACAAAAAACCATGGTAGTAGAGGCTTGAGTTCCTCTCATTTTCTCCCTCATTAGCCTTGAGTGCTCTTGGTGGAGGTGGTAAGATTTCACTCCTATCCTCTATTACTTGGTTGAGTAGCATAACACTATTTTGTAGTGCTTTAAGTGCTCTTTACTTCATTTCTACTTTTCTCTCTATCTATCTAGTTGTTCATGGAGGTGGGAACAACAAAATAGGGTCTGACTGAGGCAGGCCCCTATACAACCACCCAACAATTTTTCTCTCCCTCTTGTGTGTGGGAATTGAAGACACTCACGAGCTAGAAGCTTCATCATTCACATGGTTGTAAGTATTCCCTTCCTTTCTACTCCTTACCCTTATCATTTATTATTTACTTTACTTTAGTTCTACTACACTCTATTGTTCTGTAAGTTCTCAGTAATTAGGATAGAAGCATTCACTCTACTATTTTTTGTGACATTCTCGCTCCCTAGTCTGTATGGGATGCCAACGTGCTGCACTGTCATCTATATTCTACATTGTCGTCCTTTGGACAAGAGCTTGTCAGTTTGTCCAGAGAATCTCTGAGACTTGCTCTTTCAAATTCTAAAACTTCTGTTGCTATTCCATTGAGGTAATATAGGCCAGTTCATTGTATGAGGCTCTATAAGTGAAGAGAACTCATGAGTAGTGAATCCCCCTATATTACAAATTCTAGGCAAGGCTCGACATGCAATCAAGGTGTGTTATGCTAAGTGGCGTTGAGTTTGAGGCTTGATAGGGCTTAACAAGTTGCATTATGCTTGGTGGCCTTGAATTAGGGTTTTGAGATTCATAAGGCTTACAAGTTGTATTATATTAACACTTATGAACAATAATGCTAGTAATAGTTTTTGTTTAAATGGATCTTTTTTAGTTCATGTAAGGTCTTCTTCTCAGGGAACATCATGCCTAATGTCTCCAAGAGAGGACAAATCAAGAGTAAAAGATTCACAACTTAGGGAATGCAGCATGTCGCTTCAGTGCCACTAAGAGGAAACTCGTACACTAAGAAATATTACACTCTTGGAGGACATGAAACCCAATGAAACCACCAAGAAAAGGATGCATCACAAGAAAAAATAAAATCACACCATGAAACATGCAAAAATGTCAAAAGATATTATTGATGTATGCCCCCACTTTAAAGCGGTTTCTAACATCGTTGCTATGATCAATTGCTTTAAAGTAGCCAATTTTTTCTCCTAAGACATGAGATCTTCCTCGAAAATCCCTATGCCAAGTCATATGTTTCTGAAATGAAGCTAGGTCATGAAAAAGGAAGGAGGGGTTGCCCCCAATAATACATAAGGTATCTAAGGATTCAGGGTCAATATATATTTGCTACAATGTTCTTATAGAGATTGGAAACATCATTCCACAAATACTCATAGAACTAGAAGTATGACACAAAGAGAGTGAAAACAAAGAAAAATCAATTCGGGTCAACATGGAAGAGACCTAAATGTCTTGACACCTTGTGTCATCCCTAAAAGGAAAGAAAAAGACAAACAAAAAATAAAATGTTTATGACATAGAGAAGAATGTAGGTACATATAGAGGAATGCACAAAAAGAGAGATAAATCAAATGGAAAAAAATGGGGGATCACATTATGCACATGCAATCACATAAAAAAACATGACATAAAACAAAGAAAAAGACTAGTAAGGAAAATGCGAGTCAACCTATGGCTGGTCATCTGCATCCCAATATCGATCGGTATATACAGAAGGTAGAAAACTAGCCAAAGGGACAACGAAAAGTGTTGAACTAGAGGAAGGACCAAGTTCAACACTCTTTTTAGGAGAATTATCATTTAAGCTCATGGAAGAGGAGAACAATGAATTCAACTCAGTATGCACTTGTTTATCAATCTTTGCAATGTCAATGTCGTCATCTAGATTAATCATAACAAAAGGTCAAATGATAATGTCCCTAGAAGGTTCTTGTTTACATTGGGTGAAGAGACATCATGCATTGTAGGAGTAGTTTGTAACATATGAGCAATAGCATGACGTCTATGCCTACGCTCTCTATTATTTTGATTTCATTTCAATCTATTGTCAATTTGTGATTATGTAGGAGTGGGTTTATCAACCATATGTTTCTTTTCTTCCCTTACGAGAGAAACGAGAGGAACCATGAGAGGTTGTTCAACCACTTTCTTTTTGGCATTATAAACTTGTTTTACTTCAGGAGGTACAACAAGATTGTTTTGATTGTCTCGTGGTCTCTTGAAGGAAATAGTAGGAGGATTTTTCATAGGTTGTTGTTGGGTATTTGGTATGGATTTTGGTTCAATAATTGGTTCGTCAAGGAGAGGTGGCTCAATCACGGGTTGCGACATGTTTCTAAGACATAATTTTTCTATGTGCTTCACCTTAAACTTTTGATATGAAAAGTATTCCTCATGAGGTCTAATAGGTTTAATAGGCTCAAGAAAAAATAAATCCAATAAAAAGTTCCCTTGAGAAGAAAAGAAATTAAATCCACTATGGTGCACAATAAATATTTCATTTCCAAATGGAAACTTTAAACATTTATGCACAACGGACAGGATGACATTCATGGAGTGAAGCCATGGATAACCTAACTTCACACGAAATTGGTCTGATGATGGAATGATGCTAAATGAGACACTTAATGTTTTTGGTCCAACTTTTAAAGGGAGATTTATCGAGCCAATCACAAGGCAAGCAAAACCTTTAGCATTTTGATCCATGATTTTGGTTTATCATATGTATCTTGATAGAGATCATGCACAAATAGGAATTCTTTAGTAATCACTTTCTTTACACAAACAGGATCAATTAATATCCCATTAGTAGGCTTGTCATTGATTCTTCCAACTATGTAAAGAGGACCATTAGGTATTTTTAAGTATGTATTTTGTGAGAAATCAATATTAAGGGGCATTTTGGTTCAACCCTTACAAGGTTTAGCCTCAATAAATGCCACTACTTCAACTACTTAATCTATGTTTTCATCTTTTATGTTTTCAATATTCATCACATCATTCTTTGTTTCACTATGTTTGACAAAGGAAATAGTATGTTTAAACATGGGATTTGTAAATTTTGGTTAGGGGGAGATACAAACTTATTACCTTGATCATTCACACCTCCAATTAGAATATTTTTAGATTCAATGAGGTCTTGCACATGATGTTTAAGATTCTTACAATATTCCATATCATGTCCATTTTTTCAGTTGTAATGGCAATAAAAATTTGGTCTATATTTTGAGGGTAATGGTTTATTAGGATCAGGAGCTCTGATAGGAGGTAAGGAAAGCATATTATTTCTAAGAGTTGCAGCATGATATTATGAAGGGAACCGAGTAAAGGGGTAAAATTTCTAATCCTATCTCCAAAGGAAAAATGATTTGTCATCTTTATGGCAGTCGCATGGTTATCAACTTGTTGATTTGGTTGAGGGGAATTAAGATTTAAAAAGCCTCTATTTTGTTTCTTGAAAGGTTGGTGACTATTTTGAGGTGCAGATTTAGAATTTTCAGGATGACTAGAAGAATTTTTCACATCATGACTATAAGCTGAATTTTGATAATCATGAAGGGCTATACATAACTGTGTGAAGGATGGGAATTTCAACATCTCAAGTTTGGTTTGGATTTTGTTTTGTAAATTGGAAATAAACATTCATTGAAGGTTGACATCAAGAATCTTAATTTTTATTTGTGAATAAAGAATTTGGTATCTCACTATGAAATCAACCACTTTCTCATCATCCTTTTGCTTGCATGTCATTAAATCAGATAGGGTCATCTTGAGACCCATGTGAATGTGGAAGTGGTTGTGAAAGGAATCAACAAGCTCATTGAATGAACCAATTGAATTATTCGGTAAGGAAGAAAACCACTTTAAAGCACTACCCTTCAATGGTCTAGGGAAGAGTTTAGCCAAGAGCTTATCTTCAAAGATGAAATCACTACATAGGGTTGTATAAGCGAAAACATGGCTAGTAGGATCTCCTTTCCGACCATATTTCTCAAGTATAGGAACCTCTATACCTTGTGGCATTTGTGTTCTCAATATCTCTAGGGGTAACAGGTTGGTTTTGATGTATTGTGAAGGTTGACCATTGTTGTTTTGAGTTAGGGCTATGAATTGTTGTTGAAGAGATGACATGCTTTGCAAAAGTGTGTTAAGGGTGACATCATTGTTATTATTGTAAGGTGGAGGGGAGTAAGGTGGGGTGGTGTATGTATGCAGGGGGCAAGTAAATTTTAAATTTGTGAGGGAGGATGGTTGAGGAGATATGGTATGTGAATGCACAAAGCTAGAAGGATTCCCTGTGGAAATACCTAAGGAAGTGTTGATATTTCTAGTAGGCTGAATGGATGTGGTAACTTGAGTACTAGTGTATGTAGGAATGGAAATGGGTATTATAGAAGGAGGAATTGAAGTTCCACCTTAGATTTGGGTATACCCCAAAGCTCGATTACAACTATTGATGGTAGGTATAGTGTTGTTAACATCATGCACATTGGTTGTAGGTAAGGAAGTCATGGGAAATGTAGTATGCATGCTATGATCCATAGAGTGTTGATTATCAATACTATTAGAAAGAGAGTTAGAAAACCTAAGATCCATGGTGAATGGTGTATCACATGATGACATGAGCTTCAAACTATGTCTCACAATAGTATTACTAATAGGACACCAAGTTGTAAAGCTCATACAAGTTTCACAAACTTAGTGTACAAACCCCAAAATGGAAAGAGGCTTAAAATGCAATGCAATGACCTTTTTGTCAAAAGAGGGTAAAAAATTTATTGAATCATAACAGCATTACAAAGTCCAAAGAAGGAAGCCACAAGGGGCCACAACAACAAGAATTAATTCACACCCAAGAAGCACCTCATATCCTCAGCGACCCACTCCTCAAGAACAGGGGCCATATCAATAGGGAGATTGCTCCAATCATCCACAGACCAAGAATCAGTCTTTTCCGACGCCCATCTAGCCAGCCCATCAGCCACCCTATTCCACTCCCGTGGAATATGACGGAAAACAATGGACTCCAAGGTAGAGCACAGAGAAATAATCTGTTTGACAACCACAGCTAGCTGCCAATCCACATCCTCCAAATTTTGATTATTCAACATATCAATAACCACCTGAGAATCAGCTTCACAAACAATCCGCCGCCATCCAAGGAAAACCGCACGCTCAACCGCCAAGAGAATAGCGCTAGCCTCCATAAGATTATTAGTTTGCAAACCACGATACATAGAAAAGAAGAAAACCACCACTCCAAGGCTATCTCTACCAATACCACCAACCCCAGCATGCTCAGGGTTACCTCTAGAAGACCCATCAGTATTAATTTTCAACTCCCCTAGAGCAGGTGGGCACCAAAAGCCCTCACGAGCAACCCCCTCACGCCCACGCCTACGATGCACTTTACTCATAATACACTTCCCCCCTGTGGCAAGACCCAGGGAATTTACAACACCCAAGTCCCCAGGAGCAATCGGCACAGACAAGTCACACTTTGCAGTTAAAGTCTCCAGCAAAGCCCCAAGAATTCGCCTCCAAAGTTGCCCCACGAGCAAATTTTTATCCAAGAATATTCTTCTGTTACGTTCCAACCAGATTTGCCAAACAATCAAACTAGGACCAATGCTCCAAGCAATTTTAAGAAAAGAGGTTGTAGCAGGAGAAGAACCCTGTCTCTTCCAAAAATCCTCCAAAGAAGAGACATGGCAACACGGTAAGCTCCAAAGATTCCACCAATGATGCCAGATAGTCTTAACAAAAGAGCACTGAAAAAATAGATGTGATAAGCATTCATCATGCTGACCACATAGAATGCACATGGAGGGGCCCTGGAACCCACGCTTGCAAAGATTATCCCAAGTAAGACACTTACCTTGAACCACAAGCCAAGAGAAAAAATTACACTTAGGCCAAGAAAATTTATTCCAAGCATGCTTCCACCAAGAAACCTGGGAGCTTCCAAAGACCTGTTTATCCAAAACCTGATAACCAGAGGCAACCGAAAATTTTCCTTTCAAGTCGGGTCCCCAAGCAAGCACATCAGCCCCTTGGAGAGAATTGCAGATACGACTCGATAAAATCTTAGCAAGCTCTTGACGATCCTCCACTGCACCACCAGGAGGCCAATCCAAGGGGCTCTTCCACCTAGACACAGAAATTTGACCCAAAGATTGTTGAGATTTAAAATCTGCCACATGACTCCAACCCGCCTCCACAAAAATCTGGCACAAATCTTGGAGATGGGGATGAGATGACACAATGGGTGGGTATCCATCCCAAGAATCATACCAGAAAAGAGCATCTCAACCCCCATTACAAATCCAAAAAAGTCCCTGTTTAACCAACTTGGCACCACGTTTAAGGGTACTCCAGATCACAGAGCCTTTCCCCTCCATACTAAACCTTGATACCTCCCTACTTTCTACTGCCCCCAAATATTTGAAGGTCAGAATTTTAGCCCAGCACATATGCTGTTGAGAGCACCAGCGCCAATACAACTTAGCAGCCAAGGCCTGCCCATTCAAATCAGCCCGCCGTAAACCAAGCCCCCCCTCTTGCTTTGGCCTACAAACAACATCCCACTTCACAAGACTCCATTTTCTATGAAGAAGATTACCAGCCCACAGAAACTGACGAGACAATTTCTCAAAATCTCTAATAAAACTTGAAGGAGCAGAAAGAACAAAGCATTTATAAATAGGAAGAGCCTGGACCACCGACTTTAGAAGAGTCACTCTACCTGCTGAAGAAAGCCACCTGCAAGTCCAATGACTGACCAATCCTCGAAACTTATCAAGAGTCTCTTGCCAAAACCTTTTGGGGAGAGAGCGAACAGCAAGAGGGATTCCAAGATAGGAAAAAGGAAGCGAACCAATTTGAAACCGAAGGATACCAGCAATTCTCCTTTGAATACCTTTAGGAGTGTGGAAGAAATATATGAAGGACTTCCCCTCATTTATGCATTGCCCAGAAGCTGCCAAGTAACTGTCCAAAACACTGCGCCAATGGAGAGCCTCCTCAACCTTAGCCCTACCCATCAAGGCAGTATCATCTACAAATTGCAGATGAGACTGAGGGGGGGGAATACCATCTCCCCAACTCCATCCCTGAAGCAATCCACTAGCAACCTGAGCACGAATGAGTCTTCCCAGGCCTTCCGCAAGGAGGAGGAATAAGTAAGGAGATAGGGGATCTCCTTGCCTAAGGCCTCTAGAAGCACCAAACAAACAAGTGGGCTCACCATTGATAAGCACCGAAAAGGAGGAGGAAGTGACACAACTCCTAACCCATTCAATCCACCCCTCAGCAAAGCCAAAAGCTCCAAGGATTTTAAATAGAAAACTCCATTTAACACGATCATAAGCTTTAGCCATGTCTAACTTGATAAACATAGATTTATCTTTTGAGGATTCCATAGAATGGATGGCCTCAGCAACAATAACTACCCCATCCATGATTTGTCTTCCAGCAACAAAACCCCCTGCTCTTCAGAAATTAAGTCATCAAGCCAAGGCTTCAGCCTTTCAGCGATCAACTTAGTAATAATTTTATACACAACATTACATAGAGCTATAGGCCTAAACAAATCCAAGGAGTTAGCTCCCACCTTCTTAGGAATAAGAGATAAAAATGTAGCATTTAGGGACTTCAACATTTGTTTATGCATAAAGGATTCTTGGACAACCTCTAAAAGGTCCAATTTAACCACTTCCCAGAACTCCTGAAAAAATTCAATGGGGAATCCATCAGGCCCAGGAGCTCTACCTTTCTTCATCTGGAATACAACCTTCTCAAGCTCCGACAAGGTAATAGGAGCAAGCAATGATTCATTCATTTCATTAGTCACCAGCTTCGGGATACAATCTAAAATTTTAGCTTCATCCTCCTCCGCAGGAGGCGAATCCTCCGAGAAAAGGGTAGAGAAATATCGAATGCATTCAGCTGAAATAGAGGCTGAAGAGGACAAAGATTCCCCATTAGGCAACAGAATAGAAGAAATAGCATTACCTTGTCTCCGATCCTTAACTGAGTTATGGAAGAAAGCAGTGTTTCGATCCCCAGCCTAGAGCCATTCAATACGAGACTTTTGTTTCCAAAAAATCTCTTCTCTTAACTCCCATTCCTCAAGCTCTTTTGTTGCAGCAACCTCTAATAAACTCAGCTCCTCTGAGAGGCCTTGATCTCGAATTTGTCTGGTAATTAGGTCTAGATTATCACGCGCCTTTTGCTTTTCTTGAAATAAGTTACCAAAATGCTGCCTATTCCATCTTTTCAATCTGTATTTAACATACTGGAGCCTCTTTGAGAAAGAGTACATGGCAGTGCCATATGCTGGCTTCCCCTGATCCCACCAACTAGGGAGAAAAACATGAAG
>VDFB02345863.1:0-16413 GCA_007258455.2 Sequoia sempervirens | reverse complement strand
TTGAGCTAAAGATGTCAATGGCATGAAAATCAATGAAGTCCGCCCTTTGGAAAGGAGAATTTGTCTAAGAAAATGAAGCAATGGCTAGCTAGAAGCCAAAGTCCGCCCTAAGCAAAGTGGATAAGTGGCATGCCATGAGGGAAAGTCCGCCCTATGAATGGCAAGCAAAGTAATGAAGTCCGCCTTGGATAAATGGTAAGTGGCAAGAAAATTGACTAAGTCCACCCTTGTGTGGCATCAAAATGAATGAAGTCCGCCTATGTTCATATGTCTAATGGCAAGGCTATAGAGCAAGTCCGCCCAGCAAGCAATGACATGGCAAGAGTTAGACCCAAGTCCGCCCTAAGCCAAATGATGAGATGGCAAAACATTTGAGGAAGTCCGCCCTTGAGCAAAGGATAAAATGACTAAGGCATAGTCAAGACAAAGTTGAACTGGCAAAGAAACAACCAAAGTCCGCATGCTGAGGGGTGAGAAAAAATTAAAATTTTGCCTAAGTGTGAACCTTTGGAAAATGAAAATATGCATGGCACTTAGAAAATTCGCCCAAGTGTTTAGAGAAAATTTTCGCCATGGCTAGCTAAATTGTGGAAAAATCAAGAGAATATGGCCAAATAAAATTGGACATGGCAAAATAATTTTGGACAAGAAGGAGATTTATGGCCAAGTAAAGTTGGACGTGGCTAGAGAAATGTCGGACGTGGTTAAAATAATTTTGGACAAGAAAAATATTTATGGCCAAATAAAATTGGACGTGGCCAAATATTTTTGGGAAACGATCAAAAAATCATGGCCAAACAAAATGGATGGCAAGAAAATCTTGGCCGAATGAAATTGGAATTTGTAAATTTCTTTCAAAGCTTATCTTGAAAAGTTATCTTTAGGAGAGAGAAAATCTAAAATAAATTTGTTTTGTTTTACTGCAGGTGGATGACTACACAGGGCGAGGAAAATGGCAAAGAAAGTGTAAAGTCCGACTGGAAGGGAGATGAAAGAAAACTTGGAAGTCCACCATCGCACATTGCAAGTCCAACAGGAAGTCCGCCAAGAGTTTGGCATAATGAAGACAACGGCAGGCACACCGTCAAGTACACCCAACTTATACAAGCCAAATTCAAAATTGAAGACAAACCTAACGGCGAAGTTTATTTGAGCACAAAAATGGCCAAAATCTTGAAGGTATTACAAAGCCAAAATTTGGCTAAGTATGGGAAATTCTCTACAGAAAAAGTTCCAATTTTGCGGCGAAGGCACAAGGGAATTCCTCTCCAAATTCATGGCACGTGAAGGAATTCCAAAGCAATTCGGGAAGAAAGACTTAAGGGCTTCAAGTCTAAACAGGTGCTCCGAGGCGAGGTGAGAAGAAGAAGCCAAAGTCATCCAAGATCAAGCACAATCGATAGAGTCATCGGCAAGAGAAATATTCTAAGGCAAGAACATGGAAAAAGAACAAAGCAACCAAGGAAGGCATCCAACACGCTGAGGTGGCGCCTTGTCATCTTCCAACCAATCAAATTGTTCCAAATCAACATGCAACAACTTTCTATTTTATCTGTTGGTTCATATTTGGTAAAAAGGACAAGTGTCCTCGAATACAATTTTCTCATTGGTCGAAGGGTAGCAAACCCTAATTAGGGTTTTATTTGTAATCTTGGCCGTTGATCCCGAATTAATCTTGGCCATTGAATTGTAATTGGGGAGCCTATAAATTGAGCTCACCCCCTCATTTGTAAAGCATGGGAGCATGTTGCAAAACATGTTGAGATAAGCAACTGTTGTAAGATTGCCAAAGTAATAAGTAATGCATGCATTGTTCTGATGGTGATTGCTTCTCTTATTTTGGAGTTGTCATGGTTCTTATCCCTCATCATAGTTTAGATTTTATTTCATGTATGTTGGATGAATGCAAGATTTGATAAGTGTTGATTATGGTGAAACTTTTTGCGCATACTTTCTTTGAATGGATGATTTTCATTCAATGCGTAAAGTTAGCCTGAGCTTATTTTGTGGATGCTTAACTCCTGTCTGGATAATTATTGTTCGATTTGATGGTAGTTATTCACGACTTGAAAATCATAAGCACATTCCCTTGAAGATTGCACCCCCTTTGTGTAGTTGTCGTTGAGCGTGGCGAAGCAAAGCGTGGTTATTGGTTCCACCAAGTCAATACCGTCTCTTGAATTCTTAGGAGTAGATTAGAACTTCTAAACCTTTACCTCCTTTTCAGTTTGTTTGATCCATGACCCAAGCAATAGAGCTTCATTGTCTAGACCTTCATTGTGAATTGAACAAGCCTAGCGTAAGTCCCTTTGTGTTACCGGCATAATCACATCAAACCACAGAGCTCATCCACACCTACTTGAAACATTGGAATTGCCGTAATATCTTTCTTGCAGTCTTAGCATACAAGGTAGTTTTTCAAGAGGGGATATAGCCGCTTCGGTTCCTCTTTATTCTAGAATGTTTGTTGTGTCATAAAACACACATCAACAAAATTCAAATAAATTCTACCTTTTAATGATAAGCTCGCTGATTACCATATATTTGTCATCCTATATGGTACCTTCAATAATACTTGTAGCCCATATATCCTTAACATACTCTATTGAAATCAACTCCCTCCAATCAATAGTAATCTCTTCTAAAGAACACAAATGGGGCCTCTTGGATAGGGTGTCAACAACAATATTTTTCTTCCCTTGACATACACAATGTCAAAGTCATATACCTAAAGCTTACTCACCCATTTCTGTTGTCTATCATTAAGGTCCTTCTAATTCAAGAAGTATTTGAGATTGTTGTGGTCGGTTTTTACTATAAACTTCCTTTTCACGAGGTAAGGCTTGAATTTGGCCAAGGCATGCATAATGGCCAACATCTCCTTATCATAAATGGAATAACTCCTTTTAGCCCCTCTTAATTTTCTGCTCTCAAAAGCAATCAGATGTTTATTTTGCATGAAGACAACACCTATTCCCTCTTCTGAGACATCACTCTCCAACTCAAAAGGTTTGGAGAAGTTAGGGATAGCTAAAACTAGGCAAGTACACATAATTTGCTTGAATTGATCAAAGCATCGTTGCATTGCATTTGACCAATTAAAAGCCCCCTTCTTAGTCAAATCTATAAGTGGAGCTACTATCTGTGAAAAAACCCTTAACAAATCTTTTTTAAAACCCACATAACCCAAAGTATCCCTAAAGTTGTGAGAGATTCATGGGTGGATGCCAATCAATAATCGCTTTGATCTTCTTAAGATCAAAGCTAACACCCTTGGAGCTAATAATGTGGCCAAGATAAAGAAGCTTTGTCAAACTAAACTCACACTTAAATCCTTGGCATATAATGATTCCCTCTCTAAAATGCACACCACCTCATCAACATGTCTCATACGCTCCTCCCAGTTCTTGTTGAAGATTAAGATATCGTCAAAGAATATGAGAACAAACTTTCTGAGTTGATTATGGAATACCTTGTTCATACAAGATCGAAAAGTGGTTGGAGCATTGGTTAAACCAAAAGACATCACCAAAAACTCAAAATGACCGCAATGGCACCTCAATGCAGTCTTCTTCACATCCTCCTCCCGCACCCAAATCTAATGGTAGCTTGACCTCAAAACAATTTTAGAAAAATAACAAGCACTATGCAACTCATCAATAAGCTCATCTATCCGTGGAAATAAGATGCCTATTCTTAATTGTCTTTTTGTTTAGTGCTCTTTAATCAATGCACATACGCATTGCACCATATTTTTTCTTAACCAACAACATTGATGAAGCGAAGGGACTCTTGCTTGGTCTAATGTGCCCTATATCAATCAACTCCTTAATAGCCTTTTCTATTTTTCCCTTATGCCTCTTTGGGTGTCTATATGGTGTGGTAATCATCGGTTTGAACCCCTCAAGCTCTCTACCATGTTTTGTGCCCTTACTAGGGGGTCTCCCTTGAGGTGTGCTACCAAATACTATGCTGTGCTTAGACAACACAACCTCTACATCATGATGGTAAATCCTCTTCGGTTGTTCTGTAACTATAGGCATAATAATACATTCCACTACCCACTCTACATGGTCTTGTCTAATAAGTCTCTCCATCCACTTGAAAGAGATTGTTTGTGGCGTGGCCCACCATTTGACATGCCTCTTAGTGTGATCTTCCCACCTCCTACATCAAATTTCATTTCCATGGTTTGCAAATTCATATCAAATTCCCCCCAATGGAATGTAGATATTGCATACCAAGGACCATATTTGCACCTCCTATGCTCACCACATAGAAGTCATCTCTGAGCTCATCTTTACCCAATTGAATGCTCAAGTTTGGAATCTTCTTGTTGCAAGGGAGGGTGAATCCATCAGCTACCATCACTTTGGAACCTTCAATCTTCTATTTTGATTCCCCTTCTAGCTACAACACTCTCATCAATAAAATTATGTGTGGCACCTGTATCAATAAGAGTCACTATATGGTGTCCACATAACATTACTCGAACTCTAAAAGATCCAACATTCTGAAAGCTAGAGAGTTGGGCCATTACACCTTCACCTCCTTTCTCCTTTTAGGACTCGTCAAATGAGCTTTCATCTTCACTTTCCCTTGAATCAGTTTGTTGTTTTGATTTTTCTGAAGTTGATTCATCTGCTGAAAAGTACTCAAGCTGCTTAGATTTTTCCTTAACAGCACATTTATGTGATGGGTCCCATGGCTCCCTACATTGGAATCATAATTTCTTCCTCTTGAGTTCATTGAGTTGATCACTATCCAATCTAGATAACACATTTTTGGACTGATTGGAATCCTTCTAAAAATGTTTATTGTCCTGATCCTTCCTATGTCAGAATCCCTTTGACAAAAATTATACCTTTTGAATTAGAGGACTCCATGTCTCTTGCCTCTTTGATTGCATCTAGTAATGTGGGTGGACTAAGTGCCTTAATCCAACATTTCAATGGATCTACTAACCCATCCATAAATAAAACAATTAGCCTCCTCTCTAAAATATCCTCTAAAAATCAACAATTTAAGCTGTTAGAATAATTATTCTCTATTGTTAATGGTCAATACTATACTGTTGCTATAGTAGTTAGTAGGTGAGGTAGTTAGACATTTTAAATGTCTACAGTGATCTACCTTCTCTATATATTATAATCTTTTCCTTTGTTAATACAAACAATTTTTAGCCAAAATTGTTTCATGGTATTAGAGCCAATGGGGTTTTTCAGAATTTGGAAAATTTTTTAAAATAAAAAATTCTAGCCTCTTGTTTAGAATTTTTTGAAATTTATTTTCGCTTTTTCAAAAAAATAAAAACAGATGGAGGCCTTCTGAAATCATTAAAGCTTTGTCTGAAAGTTTGAGGGTTTTTGCAAAAGATTCGCGGATTTGTCTGGTTCGTTTTCTTTTGGCCGTGTGACCCTCATTCAAATCATGTTTTCTGCTTGTGAAGGTCACGATTTGAAGTTTCTAGCAGATTTTGTGACCTACCCTGGTCGTGTTTTTGTTAGATCTGCTTCTTCTGCGCGACGTTTCTTTCTGGTTGGGTGTTTTCGTGCCGCGTTTTATTTTCTTTCCGGTGCATCACTTCAGGAACGTTGCTTTTTGTGTGTTGTATTCCGCACTTCCATTGACCTCCTCTCCTCCGGGTCGTGATTCTGTCGTTTTTTTCACCATTTTCACGGATTCCAAACCTCTCCCGTGACGGATCTAGAAGTTTCATGGTTTATGTCGATTTTAGAAGGATCTTCGACGCCTGTTAGACTTTTGTTGGTGATTTCCAGCTATGCTTCGAGAACCTATCGCGACGTCAGAAGCTCTTTGCTTGTGCTTTACAAAAAGAAATCCTCTCCTCGGGCGGGCGTATTAGGGTATTTCCGTACTGGTCGGTTAAATGCAATGGTATTAGGCTCTCATGGTATCGATGGGTTTGGTAATAAATTAGTTTATTTGTGTATTTTAAAACATTTTTTCCCTTAAAAAAATAAAAAATTTGGCTTCAAGGGTTTTAATATTTTATCTTGAGGAGATCGAGATATATATTTTATTTGACCAGAATATTGTCTGACGAATTCTGTCGCGGCCATTTTTCATTGCAAAATCGTATTCTTGAGGTACTGCTTTAATGATTTGAGTTGTCGGGCTTAACATCTATTAATGGACTTCGTACCATTCTACGCTGTGCTCATCTGCAAAAGTTACTATGGTTTGCCGATTTATCCTCAAAATCATGGCAGCTGTTCTCAGTGTCTCTGGTTTCAGGGAAGGACAACTCTGTTATCCAACGTCAGGTTGGACGTTTTGTGATGACTTTTGGTCAACAGTTCTGTAGATTCTGGGAGGGTTAGTAGCAGACTCATCTCAATGGCAGAGTCAATGGCAGGCTCTTGTCTCTTGTTGTAGAGCATTCTAAAGAGGGGGGCAGCCTTCTCTGTTTTTTCTAGACGTTTTTTGGTCATTCACATTCTGTAGATCCAGGGAGGGACTTAGCAGCAACAGAGTGTTCTGAAGAATTTGTGACCAAATGACTTGCAGATTGTTTTCTGTAGGCTAGTTAGACGATTGACCATTAAGGGAGGGTGTTAGAATAATTATTCTCTATTGTGAATGGTCAATACTATACTGTTGCTATAGTAGTTAGTAGGTGAGGTAGTTAGATATTTTAAATGTCTACAGTGATCTACCTTCTCTATATATTGTAATCTTTTCCTTTGTTAATACAAGCAATTTTTAGCCAAAATTGTTTCATAAGCATGAATAGAACCCCATTGCTTAAGTTATGCCAACTCCTTAAAATGCAATTTTGGATCTTTTTTATTGAATCTATCAATTACAAGGAAACCCGGGGACGCGTCCCCTGGGTATTTGCCCCTCGTCCCCGTCCCGGTGCCGTTTCGGGGACAGGAAACGCGCAGGGGACGGCTGACAGCCATCCCCCAGAAGTCCCCGAATTTCGGGGACGTCCCCGATTGAAGGAAACGTCCCCGAGTGGACAGGGGATTGCCAGGCCGTCCCCTGGACGGATAGGGGACGCCTAGCCGTCCCTCGACCGTCCCGGGGACGGCCGGTCGTCCCCTATCGCACAGCAGCAAAAAAGACATAAAAATAAAGTGTTTTTTTTAAATTTTTTTGTTTTTAAAACATTGCTTTGTGGGCCCCACGCCTTCCCAACCCTAATATGGCCACTTAAAACATTTTTTTACCTTCATTTGATCTCATTTTAACTTGCCAAGATAAAATTGCAGCCAAGAGCAAAAGTGAGAAGATAAAGAGAAGGGTTTGAAGGAGTTGTTGGAGAAGAAAAACCAGCATTTAGGAGGAAGAAAGGAGAGCATTAAGCAAGCAACCAACAAAAGAAGTGAAAGAGGTAAGTTAATCTCTCATTATCTTTCATTTTTTTTCATTTTTTTCTAAGTTAAAATGATAAAATGTATGATTTTTTGTTTTTTTTTTTAATTTTCAGTTTGCAAAAACCAAAAGAAAACAAAATGAGCAACAATAGTGAAGATAGTGGGGATGTTGAGAGGGGGGAAGAAAACCAATCAATTCATATGGGGCAGCCTCAAACAAACCCATTTGATATCCCTTCTGAAGACTTGAAAAAATATGCAAAAGGCCCTTTTAATTCTAAAAAACCTCTTCTTCAACTAGCATCACGTATAGACAAAGACAAAGGGAAAAACACTGGGGGTAGTAGATTGTGGCTATGTCACATTTGCAAAGAAAAATATAATGGGAGCTATACAAGAGTCTATTCTCATCTATTGGGTTTTGGAGGCCATGGGGTCAAGGGTTGTAAAGATATAAAAGATTTTGAGAGGATGGAGTGTTATAGATTGCACTTGGAGGCCGGAGGAAGGCCTATGGATCAGCTTATGCAAACTCAATCTGCACATTCAACCTCACCTATGCCCTCTATGCTTGGTAGTCCTAGTGTTGGTAGTGGTAGTAGTGGTGCGAGTGGTGTTCATATTTCCACAAGAGGGAAGAGGAAGGCTGCTACTTCTAGTGAGCAGCAAAATACAGTTGCAAATATGTTCAATGTGCAAGCACGAGATGTGGCAGATTCTTCCATTGCCAAATTTTTCTATGCCCATGCTATCCCATTCCATGTAGCACGTTCTCCCTACTTCAAACAAATGTTTAGAGATGTGGCAAATGTTGGTACCTCATACATTCCCCCTGGAGAACATAAATTACGTACTACACTCCTTGAAAAAGAATATTCTAAGGTGAGTGTGGTGATGGAGGACATGAGACAGTGTTGGATTAGAACAGGTTGCTCTATTATCATGGATGGGTGGACCGATATTAGACAACGGCCACTTATAAACATCATAGTCACATGTTCAGCTGGTCCATATTTCCTTAGAGCCATTGATTGTTCTGGAAAGCGCAAGGATGCAGAATTCCAATTTAATATTTTGAAAGAGGCTATAGAGGAGGTTGGGGCAACCAATGTTGTGCAGGTGGTTACTGATTCAGCACGTGTGTGCAGATTAGCAGGTTTGATGGTTGAGAGTGCTTACAAGCACATCTTTTGGACTCCTTGTTGTGTTCATGCGTTGAACAACGCATTGAAAGACATAGGGAAGATGGATTGGGTGCACCAGGTGGTTGTAGATGCTAGAGACATTCAGATGTTTATTTGCAACCATCACACCTCACTTGCCCTCTTTAGGACATTTTCAAGGAAGGAATTTCTCAAGCCTGTAGCAACAAGGTATGCCAGCTACTTTATTTTGTTAGAGAGGATGCTTGAGGTACAGGAGGCTCTACAGTTGATGATGGTTAATTCAGAGTGGAATAGATGGGCTATGGCAAGCACTGCAGAAGGGAGAAGCATCAAACAAAAAATTCTTGATGATAATTGGTGGTCCAATGTGAGGTAAAAAAATTGTTAATTAATAATTTCAATTTGTTATTGATTGCTGATTTTATAAAAATATATATATATGATTTTATTATTAATATTTTTTTATTTTCTAAGTTCTAACTTGTCTTTTTTCAAATTTTTGTTTGCAGATTTGTTTGCTCCATCATTTCACCTATTGTGGATGTCATTAGATATGCTGATACAGACTCTCCAAGTCTTGGAGAGATTTATGAAACTTTTGACTCCATGCTTGGAAAAATGAAGAAAGCAATTTCTGATAAGGATCCTAATTCGGGATTATATGAGCAAAAAATTAGGCCCATTGTGACAAGGCGGTGGAACACTATGAACACCCCGCTTCATATGGCAGCCTTTGCTCTTAATCCCAAATGGTATGTACCTAGACCTGGTAGGATGCCTCCTTGTGATGATGATGAGGTGAAAGAAGGGTTTATGAAGGCCCTTGCAAAAATATATTCAATTGAGGAGGCCAGTCTAGTTCGTACACAGTTCACTGATTTTGTTAATCTCTGTGGTCCAACATTCGGCAAACCAGAGGCCAGGGTAGATAGAACTACAGTAGCTCAAAGGGATCCTATTGGATGGTGGTCATGGCATGGGAAGGATGCACCACAATTGAGGACGCTTGCTGTTCGCCTCCTTTCACAGGTAATACTTTAGATTATCATTAACATAATTTGATTTAGATGAGTGATAGTGTTGAAGTTTGAACATTTATATAATCATAATTTAAATTGAATGTCCTAATTAGTAAATTTAAATTACTAATTTAGTTTTTAAATTTTGTCTCCTCTCACAGGTTGCTAGTTCCTCTGCTGCAGAGAGGAATTGGTCAACATACGGCTTTATTCACTCTATCAAGAGGAATAGGCTGACCTCTAGACGGGCAGAAAAATTAGTGGCTGTGCATAGTGCTTTGCGACTCCAGGATCGTCAGACTCCTGAGTATAGACAGACTCCAGCATTACGATGGGATGTTGATCCAGAGGATGTCACACAAATTGATGAGGAGGAGAGACAGGAGGGATTGGTTGGAGTTCCATTAGATGAGCTAACCCCTCACAGTGACAGTGACTCAGACTATGAGTCTGATTTTGATGCAGTGTTGGCAGATGCCGAGTAGTGGCAATCATCATACTTTCTATTTCTATGTTTTGCCTTTGGACACTTGTGACTTTGTCATTTTGACATTTGTAGTACAAACTTGTAGCCTTTTGGGCATTTTATTATTTTATATCATATGCACATTGACTATTTGACATGAATTTGAATTATGGTCCATGGATGCAATTAGGTAGATGTAGTATTAATTTGTTTGATAATTCGATTCTATGATGCATATGTCAATATGATTGGTGATTGTTATGATTATCATTACTCATATGAATATCTTAAATTTGAAATTTCCCTATATTTTTAAAATTTATCTCTCTCCCTATATATATATACTATACAGCCGTCCCCCCGTCCCCTAAAATCCCCTAAAAAATTTGCCGTCCCCGAAACGCGCCCCGCCGTCCCGCCGCCCCGCCGTCCCGGAAACTTGGTGCAACATAGATCAATTAGTCTCTCAGTAAACTCTGCTTATGAATCAATCTGATCATGTCCCAAAGTGATCATTCCATGATGCCACCACTTGTGAGTACTACCATCTAAATGTATAGCAGCATATTTAATAGCCTCATCTTTTGGCATTGGGTTGAGCTGAAAATAAGTATCTAGCTTTTGTACCCAGTCCCTAACTGTAGTCTTCCAAGATTTGTCATAATAAGGGATTGATAGCTTACCGACCTTCCTCTGCAAGTCCTGATTATGTGGTCTACTACCCTTGTGAGGTCCATGCTTCAACCTAAGATTCATGTAGTCATGGAAAGACATTTCAACTTAAAATTCAAGCCTTGAATTCCTCCAATCCTGTAAAATCAGATCTGCAACTCTTGTTGTGTAGGCTCATTTTCAACTTGAGGGTTATTCCCTGGAGGAAAGTCAGGCATTAGAGGTCTAGAGTTGGCTGTCCTAGGCACCATATGCTGATTTACAGCCCTATTATTGACTGATCCATCCTCAGTCCATCATTTCTTTCATTGCCATTGTTCCCGCCATTATTATTATTGTTATTATTATTATTACCCCTCACATGCCGAGCCATGAGTGTACACATCTGAGCTATATTTTGTTGTAACTCCTGCTGTCCTCTAGTAAGATCATTCAAAATTTCCCTTGTACTTGGTTCCCCACATTTACCTCTATATGTTTAACACTTGCTATGGGATCAATATCACCTGTACCACTGCTTGTGGGAAAATCCTAATGTATTCCATGGATACCTGAAATAGTTTCTCCCTTTGGAACTTGAGGGGGCTGCCACTGAGTTTTCCTTTGTTCCCTGTTAAAATACCTCTGTTCTCTTTCACTCATAGGAGGACTGAAATTTTAAAAAAAGAAAAGAAAAGAAGTCTTAAAACACAGGTTGGCAGGAATAACCAGCTTTGATGCCACTGTAACAACACCCCTTATAATTTTTTCAACTTTCACCCTTTCTAAGAATTTGGTTATTCAGTTATGCATGTTGCTGTGTGTTTGTTTTTTGCAATGGTTTGATATAGATTTTGGCATTTATAATGAACAAGAAGTTGAAAAGGAAGTTTTCTTACTAACAAACACAAAGCTGAAATTACTTCACATTTACAAACTTGATTACAGAAGTTTAACGAACAAAACCTGACCTTTATAGCTGAAAAATTGGCAACTTTACAACGTCATCTCTCCTTCCACCTTCACCACCAGTGACCAAGGGCAGACTTTGACATTCTATAGGACTGAGATTACAATTATTGCTGTTGCAGGTCACCTGTAGTTTATCAGTAGGCTATGGTGACTAGATTTTCATATTTATATTTCAACTCCCTTAATGAAACTTCACCTCTCAAACTGCTAACAGTCTGCTACTATTTTTACTACTAAATATTGCCTTAAGCTAATTAAAAAATAGCAGAATGAAGACTGTAATTAATTTCAGTCAATGCACTGATGTAAGTTTTTAACACCAGGAAGCACAGATCAGCTCAACCACCTTGCAAACTCCACCAAACTATGTTGGTCCCATCATATATTGCTTGCAAAATCCAGTATGAAGGTAGATGCATCAAGTGTAATACAAAATTTCCACAAAAGACAAGCGCTTCCCTCTACACACTTCATGCCACCCTTAATAAGAAGTATGGACTGGCAGAATCTGTACGACCTCACTAAGAAATTAGCAAGGATAGTAAACACTTGTTTCAAGGTACCAAAAAGGTTGCCTTTAAGGGATAAACAATGAGACAATACCTTAATACCCACTATCATAGTTGAAAAACTCGCCGAATAATCGGCGAGTTTTAAAATATTCGCAAGTTTTTCCACGTGGCGGGTTTTTCCTGCAAGTACCCACTGATATTACTCGTCGAGTCAAGGCAAAAACTTGCCAAGTTTTGGTGAGTTTTCGCAAAAAACTTGGCGAGTTTGACAAAAAGACTCGGCCATCAAAAATACAGACTTCTGTGGCTGCTAAAAAGCAATGTCATTTCATTTTTTCACTCATCAATTGCTCTCCTTAACAAAAAACACCCTCCCAAGTGTTTAGCATGTATTTGCAGTGATTTTGCATCAAGGAAACAAGATTTGAAGAGGATTTTGATCAAATTTCAAAGGCAAATTGGATTTCCAGGCAGGTTCTTAGATTTTTCTTTTTCTTTCTTTTTTTAAAATTTTTTCATTCATTTTTTCTGCATCAAGGAAAAAAATCCTGAATGTAGTATTAGAAGGTTATAAATAGATTTAATTTATATTCATCAAAACAAGATTTATCACCTTTTTTCTACTTTTTCTAAAAAAAAATTCATTGTTTTCACATTGTTTTCAAATTTTAGTTATTTGTTTTATTTGAATCCATTTTTTTTGAAGAAAATGTTTAGAATCTTAGATTAGTTCTAAATTTTTACTAATTTAAAGTAATTTTCTAATTTTTTCATTGTTTTCACATTTTTTCAAACACTAGTTTTTTTTTTTTGAAGAAAATGTTTAGAATCTTAGATTAGTTTTTAAATTTTTACTAATTTAAAGTAATCTATATTGATTTTCATTTAATCTAATTTAGGTTTTTTAATTTTCTATTAAAAAACTAACAAGTTGTGCTTTCACTTTGTGTAAGTTAATTTATAATGGCAAATAGAGAAGTTTTTGCATCAGGTTCAGCCTCAAGCTTTGCCCCATTCATGTTGCCATCATCATTTGTAGGCACTCGTCTTGTAGGAGCTAGAGATCCTATTTGGTAATATGCCTATTGAGGACCAAACTTTGGCTTAGTTTATTGCATTAAATGCGAAAGAGTATTTCGTGGAGGCATAAACTGCCTCAAATACCATCTTGTAGGCATCAGTCATCGTGATGCTAGGGCTTGTCCTAACACCATTAAAGAAATAAAAAGAGAAATGAATGCCATACTTGCAGTCGCAGAAGAAAAAGGATTACAAAAGGAGAGGGCAAAGGCAGCCATGCAAGCATCCATAGCTTCTTCCCAGGGTGCACCGATTAACCTTGAGTTGGATGATGATGCACTTTAGGGCATAGTGGGCTCTCTTCGTGGTCCACGTATTTGAAGCAAACCCACCATCACCACGTGCCCTTCATCTGCTTCTAGTAGAGCACTAGGATCAACACCTAAATGCATGGTACATGGTTTTTTTGTGCCTAGAAACACACCTAGAGTATAACCTTCCTTAGAGGCAACTAAGTGGAATAGGGAGTTGCATGAGTAGGCAGACATTGCTTGTGCTGCTTTTTGGTATTTCAACAACATCCCTTTCAATGTGACAAGTTCTCTTTATTGGCAAAATTTAGTTATTGCATTGATAGTTGTAGGAAAAGGCTACAAGGCGCCTTCTCGCATAGGCTTGAGTGGGAGGTGTTGTGACCTTTTCACACATCACCCCATCGCTGATGGGGACCCCCAGTTGCCTGCTAGTTTTTAGGGTTCTGTCTCCTTGCAACGGTCACTGTGCTGAGTTTCAGGTCAGTTTGCCGAGAGTTACCCGGGCCAAGTCAGTAGTTCATGCTTGAATCAGTGCGTAGACGTCATGGAAGCGCTCAGAAGGCCCAGGAAACGAAGATCGACTGGGAATTTGGCCAATTCTGAGACTTCCTACTTTTTAGGAAATCTTGCTTTTTCGATTTTTCATTTTTGGCATTTTTGGACCAAACAAGGTTCCCTATTTTTTAGGGTTTGCTTTTTCTATTTTTAGAAAGTTTCTATTTTTGGAAAGTTTCTTTATTTAGAAAGGTCCCGAGTTCTGAAAACGCACTCAGAAGTTCGAAAAACTTGATAGAACTCTCAGAAAATCAAAGAGAAAATTTGAAAAATTACTGAAAAATTTGGAAAAAACAAGTCAAAAGGCATGAAAAATCAGACCAAAAGCGTTCAAATTCTGGAAAATCAGTTCAAAACCAGTCAGATCTGAGGTTGAAATCATGAAAATCAGCTCTTAAATAATGAAATTCATTTGAAATTTGGTCAAGTCAAAAATTCGCCATGGAAGAAGGATGAAGGAAGATGTTTATATGTCAAGAAGCTGGTGGAGTTCGCCCAGCAGCAAAGAGGAAAATATCCTAAGGAGCTTCAAAGTCCGCCTTGCACATCCTTGAGACCTCTAAAGTCCGCCCTTGACATCCTTGACTTCTTTGAAGTCCGCCCAGCACAAGGAATCACATCTTAAGACCTTCCAAAGTCCGCCAAGGATGTCCAAAGAAGAAGGAAAGTCTGCCATGCATCTAAGGAAGAGGTGCCAAGAAGTTTCAAAGTCCGCCCTTGCATGTCCAAAAAGTCTTGAAGTCCACCATATGCTTGAGGATCTATCCTAGCATCCTTCAAAGTCTGCCCTCAAACATCCTAACCCCCTCTAAAGTCCGCCCAGCATAAGATGCATGTCCAAGGGGTCATAAAGTCCGCCATGTGCTTGAAGGAAGTGCCAAAAGGTCTTGAAGTCCGCCCGTGCACATCCTATAAGTCTTCAAAGTCCGCCATCTTCAAAGAAGGATGTCCAAAAGTGTTAAGAAGTCTGCCACACTTTGGCAAGGATAGTGTAAAGTCCGCCCTTGAAAGGTGGGACTTGGCTGAAGACTATCCAAAGTCCGCCTAGGCATGTAGAAGGATAAAATATCAAAAATCTTGCTAAGTGTTAATGCCTACCAAGGAGGAAATTTCGAAATTTGCTAAGTATGAAGGGTGGAGAATCCTTTCCAAAAGGATAGAATATTGAGACAAATGCTAAAATGCTAAGAAGTCCGCCCTAGAAAAAAGGGACATCCAAAATACTTGTCCAAAGCTAAGGCAAAGTCCGCCATGTTTGTCCAAAAGACTTATGAAGTCCGCCTAGGCACACAAAGGGATAAAAGAATGATTTTTGGCTAAGTGTTAATGCCAAGTCCAAAGAAAAGTTCGAATATTTGCCTAAGTATAGAGGCTAAAAGATGAAAAATGGAGATTTTGACTAGGTGTTGTGACGTTTTCGAGAGGTCAAGTGCCAAGTTTGAAGGGACACGTGCTAGAGAAAGTTAGGATTTGGCAAGAAATAAAACGAAATGTGCCTAACTCAAAGGTGGAAAAGAGATAAAATTTGCCTAAGTATGGAGAAAATGTTGAGAAATTGACGACTTCGACTGAAGAAAAGTGCACAAGGCAAAGAGAAAGGAAGGATCGCCCTTGGCCAGAGGGAGGAAGAATATGTCAAGCATCAAGGAAATTCGCCCGATGAAGACATCCAGACAAGGATTTTGCCTAGAAAAATTTGACTGAGCAAGAGAAAATTTGACTTTGGCAGAAGAAAGTAAGCTCAGTGCTATTAAAATCTCGCCTCGGCAAAGAAAAATAGGGATCTGGCAATAAAATTTTCGACGGAATGGCTTAAATTTTGATTTGGCTAGATGAAATTAAGGATAAAATTGGAAAATACACTCTTAGCCAAGAAAAATGAAAGGAAAATCGAAATAGCCATGGGTCCAAAACGAACAGGTTGGAATAAATTAAAATATTTTTAATATTTTAATAATTTATTTTCAACTATTTGGAAATTTAAAATGCCTTGGACAAAATCAAAATTCCAGACACAAATTGGAAGAAAATAAAGTACGCTAGGCGGAGATGAAATCCGACAAGAGAAAAAATAAATTCGCCATCAAATATTAAATGTTTTATTTAAAAAGTTGAAAAATCAAAGATAAACATTAAATGAAAAATCGAATTTTTGAAGATCAGTGAGATTTGCCTGGATAAGCTCGAAACTGATTCTTGTCAGAAATAAAAGGAAACTTGCTTGTTTGGATAAATGAAAACAAATCGAGATCGAGAAAGAATATGGCAGTTGCTAAATCGAATTCAATCCTTCAGCATTATAATGAGTTTCAGCAACTCATTTTTTCACACACAGCTGAAGAGAAATTTAATCTTTCTCGAAATCATCAGGCAATTAATTCATCAATAGGCA